>APFE030181848.1:214610-232155 GCA_000404065.3 Pinus taeda
GAAATTACTATACTTTTACAAGGCAAATTTACATCTGTTTTTAGCTTCGGGGGCGCTGCCCCCGAGCCCCCGCCGGGGGACCGCTGGCCCCTGGACCCCCGCGGGGGGGACAAGTGCCCCCCGCATGGAGGGGTGTACAAAACTTCCTGGGGTATACATCCGGCTGAAACAAAGACCTCTGAACAATCATGCTCCACACACAACAACCAGGTGGCTAAGAAGAAGAATAAAGGGAAGAAGAAGAAGAAGAAGCAAATTCAGCAGAGAGGCAACCAAGAAACCATTGGTTTGAATCCAACTTCTAATGAGAAACCATCTGTCAAGCCTCACAAAGTTTGATATCCATGCAAACTTTGTATGGGAGACCATATTCTTTGAAATTTTTTGGTATTCCTCAGATCTTAGAAGAATGGTCTTCCCGTTCACATCATCCTGTGTCATCAACTTTTGGAGATCATGCTGGTGACACACCATCAACTAGTGGTAGTAAAGTTCATGGAAATAAGGGTAAAATTAAGTTTCCCTGTAGGTTATGTGAAGGGAATCACCCCATTCACCTTTTGCCTATCTGGATGAAGCCAAAAAAGTGTTGGATAACCATCATGCTTCACCGTGGCGGCTTCCATCTGGTTACAAGAGACTATCCCTTATTCCTTCACTAGTTGATGAATTGACTAACCAAAATCAACCGTCGGTCAAGCCCACTCTCTCTTAATGTGAATCCAATGAGTCTATACCCGACCCAAATCAATAGGTTAAGGAAACAGTTGACCTGATTTCACCTTCAGTTAATCATACCTTTCCTTAAGAGAGTGGGTATGATACCACTCAAGTTCTTTTCATTTATTTAGATTCGAATGAGCTTGGAGGAAACCCTCCTATTCCATCAAGACAAGAGGAAAATCCTCCCATTCTCATAACTCAAGGGGGTAATTCTCCCATTCTTACGGTACCCCCTCCAAGTAGTCTAGTCACTTCCTTTGATTGGAATTGACTAGCAGGATTTCGTCTTCCTTCTTATGTGCCTTTCGAGATCATGGTACAAGTTTGTAATATGATTGTATCTGGCACTATTATAGATGAAGGTGCATTTGTGAGTATCCTTTCCTCTACTGCTTGGCAAGTGCTCGGTTCGCCACCACTTGTGTCTGTTACCCAGAATTTGTTGGCTTTTAACAGAGGAACCAGTCAACCATTAGGGATCCTTCCTCATTTGCCTATTACTTTGGGAGGAAAAATTGTTTATCTGAATGTGATGGTAGTCCTAGGCCCTTTAGATTATAATTTACTTTTTGTGTCTGACTATGTCTATGACATGGAGCTATTGTTTCAACACTCTTTCGAGTGATTTGTTTCCCGCATGAAGGCAGAATTGTCACCATTGACTAGCTTTCATTTCCCGGTCCAAATATCACTTCTAGTCAACCATATTCGCTAAATGGTCCTTTTGTACCAATCGTGTCATCCCCGTAATGGGTTAATTATGTGGCAACCCATTCCATGCCTACATCAACTCATGATCAATTCAGTGATGTTGTACATTATGTGTTGGGGGCATTGGAATGAGATCTCTCTAGTGCTCTCCCATCTGATGAGAACCTCTTAGAATTCATGACCTCTTATCAGTCGTGAACAAGTAAAATGAGGAGAGGTCATTGTATTGTGTCAACCTTGTTAAAAATGAAACCAAGGATATGAGGATAGTTCCTAGTCTTATGACAACCTCGTTAAAAAATGAAACAAAGGAATATGAGGGTAGTTCCTGGTCATGTGTCAACCTCGTTAAAAAATAAACAAGGAGTATGAGGATAATTCTTGGTCTTTTGTCAACCTCGTTAAAAAATGAAATAAAGGGTATGAGGAGACTTCCTTGTCTTGTGTCAACCTCGTTAAAAAATGAAACAAGGAATATGAGGATAGTTCCTTGTCTTGTGTCAACCTCGTTAAAAAATGAAACCTGGGATATGAGGATAGTTCCTTGTCTTGTGTCAACCTCGTTGAAAAATGAAACCAAGGATATATGATAGTTCCTGGGCTTGTGTCAACCTCATTAAAAAATGAAACAAGGAGTATGAAGATAGTTCCTTGTCTTGTGTCAACCTCATTAAAAAATGAAACCAAGGATACGAGGGTAGTTCCTTGTCTTGTGTCAAGATCGTTAAAAAATGAAACCAATGATATGAGGATAGTTCCTTGTCTTGTGTTAAGCTCGTTAAAAAATGAAACAAGGAATCTGAGCAGAGTTCCTTGTCTTGTGTCAAGCTCATTAAAAAATGAAACAAGGTCCCCTGGAGCAAAGTTCCAAGTCGGGTCTTTGATCAGATCTCATAAAATCCTAGTCGAGTCTTTCACTTGATCTCGTAAAAGAACCTTCATTCCATCCACGTGATAGACACGAGTAGTCTACTTTGGTGAATGTAATGAAGCTTGGGGGGCATGTACCTAGTAGTAAATTTAAGTTTCCCTGTAGGTTATGTGAAGGGAATCACCCCATTCACCTTTGTCCCCATTTGGACGAAGCCAAAAAGGTATTGGATAACCGTCCTGCTTCACCGCAGCGACTTCCATCTGGTTACATGAGACTCTCCCTTTCATCATGCTGGGGCATGTAAACCAATATCAAGCATAGTTCTTTGTTTCAAGCTTGTGTAAACATGAAACTGAATCCAAGCATAGTTTTTCTTTTCAAGCTTGTGTAAACATGAAACTGAATCCAAGCATAGTTCCATATGGTTCAAGCTTGTGTAAAAATGAACCCATCTCCATTTTAACCCTCGTGATTGCTATTCTATCTGCCTTTTCCGTCATATGAGCCTTGGTTTTTATCCTTCCATCGTCACTATCTGTTTGACCGATCATATGCTTTCACTTGGTTGTTTTACCCTTTTTGAGGAAAAGTTGCAATGAGTGGTCTTATTAGCCATCCTTTTCACATAAATAAACATGTTTTGAGAAGTTCCAACATCACCAGAACCAGTTGCTATCCTAGACACCACTCGTTCCTCAAAATGGAGTCCTCTTTAAGGTCTTTTCAGACTCTCTAAACATGAAAGATTGCTGAGTGCTTGTCCTTTTCAGCTCGTTAACGGATTGGAAACGACATCACTCTCGTATTGTTTTACACTTTTTCGGGCTTGAGAGATTAATCTACAAAAAAGATCTTGTGTATTTTTCTTTTTGTCCCTTTTCAAACTCTCTAAACATGAAAAGGATAGAGTTATCATTATCGTTAAAACATCAAATAGTGACAAACTTGTCCATCTAGGCAAGACCAAGTTTCACCTTTGCTAGACTCGTTAAAACATTAAATAGTGATGGACTGACCCGAAGGGTGGAATTATACAACAAGCATATGTTATCCTCCTCAAGCTTGATAAAACTAAAGAGGTATTGGTCAGCAATGGCTGGGGAAAATGGGAAAAAGGGGAAAACCACTTTATGGTAGTAGGTCGCTCTTGAACATGACACTTTCACTTCATCTCCGTGACTATTTGGGTTGGGTTGTCTACTTGACAATTATCATACTCATGGTCTATCCAACCATCCATCACTATTGTTTTGGGTCAATGTTGCAAATTCATTCAAACTATTTGGGTTGGGTTATCTACTTGATGGTTCTCATACCTATGGTCTACCACACCATCCATCAATTTGGTTTTGGGTCAATGCTGCCAATTCATTTAGTGTCATCGACATGTTCAAGAGAAGTCAATTAGTAAAATTCATCCTTTGCAATACCATAAAACTTCATTTTCATGACTGCCATTCTTGAACCTTGTATCGTCATTCAAGTTCCATCTCCAAAATCATTACATGTGTTTCGTGTTGTTGATGTGGGATATGTCAAGGCCCTCCTCCGATGAGTCACTTCTTGTTGACATCAGCACATTATCCAAGAAGTTGACTTAGAAACACCCTTCTAGTACCTTGATGCTTGCATACATCAATGGTAGGTTTCTCACTTTCAGTGATAGGTTGACATCAATGGCCTTCGACCGAAAGTATTTGTATGGTGTGCGACATCAAATCATCCTTTCACTCCACGTAGAATGTACTGCAATACCTTGAGGATCGTTATCGTTATTGGTGAGTTCTCTCGCGTTTGTTAACAACTTACATCATTGGCTTGTAATCAGATGTTGTCTTCCCATGTTCGACTTTAGATTACATATTCACATGGCTAGACTTGTATTTGAGTGAACGATTGAACGAGATAGAAGACCCCGAATCTAGTTTCATCCATCTGGGCTGCGATTTTAGGAGTACTAAATCATATGTACAATGGATTTACATTGATGGTCATTCCAATCATGGGTCTATATCTATAGATGACTGTTTATGTACATGTAATGAAAGTTTATAAGATGAGCATGGGTATGCCTTCCCTCAGCGATTCATGTGAAAATCAAAATATCATGATATATGTATTGTAATTGATGCAGGTCACCTTCCACTTTGATACATCTGAATCACATCGTAAAGCATTTCATTCGAAATTTGCATTTTTCTGACTTCATGCTTTAGGGGGCAGCTATTACAGATCCATTTGTGCACATCACTCCATTCATCCAGATCAATATTTTAGGGCTCATCATACCCTAATTCTAGTTGCTACATGCCCTAAACAAGTCACCCCTTTGAATGCCTCCTTCCCAGACAGTTTCATGACATGAAGACATCCAGAAATGGCCTCTAGAGGGACGAGCACAAGTAGGCCCATGTAAGGGTGCACTGCAAAGCAGTTAAGTCCATGCCAGGGTGCTCTAAAGAGCACTTAGGCTTCCTTTCACCCGTGCTAGGCGATTTTGAGCAAAATTCACATAGGGTTTGGGGAATATTCTTATCTTTTGGAGTCATCTAGAAGTTTCCCTCACTTATCAACTCCTATGAGCTTGAAAATGGATGAGGAGTGAGTTAAGATGCATCCTATCCTCTCATCCCTTCCTCCATGGAGCTAATTCTAAGTATCGAAGGCCATTCAATACCACCATTTCTGACAAAACCTCCTTCATCTCCCTATAAATTGACCACTCATCTAAGTGACCAGGGGTTGGAATATGTTGAATTGTATGGAGATAATGTTACTATGAGAATCGACTTTGAAGCAAGTATTGTAATGCTACAAGTTTGTCATGATTTTGATGTGATGTGGATGGGATCCAAGTTGGAGGAATGACTTTGAATCAAACATAATGGTTGTAATTCCTTCTTCTATTCAATAAAGTATTTGAACCTTTCTCCCATATGTTTGTATTGTCTTATGATGCTTATATGTGTGAAATGAATCTGATTCCATTTACTTGTATTCAATAGATCTTTTTCTTTGATCGATTTTTTGTCTTTTGTTTCTATTTACAGGTACTTCTCAAGCGTGTTAAGTATGGGAAGGAGCAACATGATTGATACAAAGGAGACAAGAGGAAAGTGGAACTACAAGTAGGTCTTCTCATCTTCTTTGTCTTATCTATTGCTTATAGGAAAAGGCTAAAGTTCTTTAAACTGTTGTTCTATATATGGATACTTATCTACGGAATTAGTATTTATCCGTAGATACCAAATTCTCCAAAACAAATATGACAATGAAAAGTTGATATGCAACAATAATTATAATATGAAACACTAATACTCAAAATAATAGTCCCCAAGGAGGATTTTGCATTCTTGAAACTTTGTCCTGTGCCACAAATAATACCGAACGAAAACTAATTTTGGGAACAGTTCTTAATACACATTAAATTAAATACTCTTGAAATGTCCAAAATAGAAAAGCATAAAGATGAGGGTTGGAGCTCATATCAACTAAAAACAAGCATGTACATTATTTGGGAAACAAGTAAGAGTTGACATAGTATTCATAGTGATATGAGTGCTTATGTAATCCTATAAGCCATTTAGAGAACATTATCCACTTTGATGATTTCCATCAGTAAGTGATAAAATGATAAAAAAATAAAGATGGGGGATGAAGATTATATTGGATAAAAACAAGCATGTACATCATTTGTCACACAAGTTAGTGATGCCATAGTATTCAGAGTAATACATGTGCCCATGGAATCCTACAAGCCATTTAGAGAACACTATCCACTTTGATGATTTCCATCATTAACTGATAACATAGAAATTTTGAGGGAAGCAAATCACAGTAGCCCAAGAAAATGAAAATAATTATTATGCTTCATTGATCACATGCACACCTAAAATACCATTTATTTTTGTAATTTGTTTTAGATGAATAAGTCCACAATGGCTTGAGAAGATGAACTGTTGTATGCTATCATATTAAAATAGTCTCATATTCTAGCTTGATTGAGAAGTGCTCCTAAAATCTCACCCTAATCATACTGCACGAGTTCTTTTGTCCTCCCCAATTCCAAATTACCACCATGTTTCAAGCATTTGATTGAAAATGTTACAGAAGGAAGTAAAGGAATGTGACTTTTTACTAAAGGATTGATTAAAATCATTTTTTTTCTAGGCACAAAGTGGGCTCTAATATGCATGTATATTTGTAACCAACAATGGGCGACCTAAGTGATGTACTGGAACTTAATTATTCTTCATATAGCATAATCCTCATTGCACAAATTTGAGCTCCTCATTATCCTAAATCAAGTAAAATATGCAAAAATCCATTGTAAATGGAAAAGGGTGATACGAGATAGAAGAAATTGGTTAGAGACTGCTTCTTCCTTGCTATTATCTCATCTTAAATATTGTGGGGCCAACATTTTATTGTTGTTTCCTCTTATGATATTTATATCTGAACATATCAAATATTTCTATTGCAAGGGTTTATAACTGAATGTCATGGGTAATTTAAATTCTAGTTTCTGTTGGTTTAAACATTAGGGATAATCTATCTACAATTGTGATTGGATTATATGAGTTTGAAACCTTCTTTTCTATTTTTGAACACTAACACTTATGTTAATAGAGAGTCTACCGTACCTCATTTAACATGTATCATTCAATTTTTTCTTGTTTGTCTGCATTCTTAGCACATTGAGAAAATGATATGTAATAAGAAATGTCAGTGAACTTTTTCATATGGAGATTTTAGGGAGCATTTACGAAGTCTCTGATTCTGTAGATGTAGGTAAGGAGGGACATCTTGTGCATACTGGGGCATGCATAGAATCATTGTTGGGGCATGGGGGCTCCAAATGGTACCATTTAACATAGATATGGATGTGGTATTTAAAAAATTATAGAGATAGATGTGATCTCATAACATGTGGTTATGTTGTGGGATTTGTTGTTACATTTCATGCCCCTGTGGGTGGTGTTCTATTTTCCCTTGAAGAAGTATAATCATTGTAATACTAAACTTTTTGTAACTTATTTAAATATGTATCGAGGGGTTTTTGGAGTTTTAAAAACGAGAATATGTTCACTTGTTTCATCAAGGTTCAAGTCATAGGGAAGATACTTAAAGAGGAAATTGTTTTTAGATAGAAGTGCTTGGATTATGAAATGTTTAGGGTGTTGATCATTTCATTGCTTTGAGTCTGTTACTACCTTTGGAAAAATTTTAAACAAACATATTTCTCATGATTCTAAGGGTCTATTCCATCTTCTTAGCATAAGACTAACCGATTGCATTTGGTTACTAAATTGTGTTGGTAAAGGCTCTAACAGTTTTTTGTTTTGCAGGTGGCCGAGTGCTCTTCTTTGGAGAAGATTTTTCAGTGCAGCAATGGTTGTTGTAGTTTTGAGGGAACTCAAAGAATTCTGTGAAACATGAAAATGTGGGCTCTTTCAAAACGTTGGTTTGATAATGTTTGATATTAGCTTAGTTAAAATTTCCTATTGGACTACTGATCTTTTGCCAGTGATAATCCTTGGAATTATTGGGGGATTAATTGGAAGTCTTTTTAATTACCTTGTGCAAAAGATCCTAATATTTTATAATCTTATTAATGTGTATGTACATGATCACTTTAACATTTTAATTGGTATCAAAATGTTATGTTGGACCTCGATGCACTAAATGTAATTAGAAATGATTTCCAATCAAAACATTCTTCCTAAGCATGCATTTAGGACTAATACATACAATCATCAATGTCATTAGAACTAATACATACAATCAAATTTAATTTTATGAACTCAATTAATCTTTTTTATTGTTGTTAATTTTTTTTACATGATTAAATATTGAATGATTAATAAAATTTTGAGGAAATCCATATGATAGACGTGTTACACTGTTTCACCAATACCAAATCAAATAATAAGACAATCTTATATGTGCAAAAAAGAGCTATGATGCACATAATTCATCTATACAAAAAATACAATGGCATGTCACCTCGTGGCTCTTGTTATCCAAGTTTCAATAATTTATTTAGATTTTATTACTAGTTTAGATAAATTATTCGATCAATTAAATTAATAGGTAAGGCTCTCTCTCTCTCTCTTCTCTCTTCTCTCTATATATATATATATATATATATAATATATATATATATATATATCAATCACAAAACAAAATTAAATGATGTTGGCTTCATACGTCTTAATTAATATTCAAATTAAAATATATATAAATGTAAAATGGAAACCAACGTCTAACAATGATCTATCTTAGTCATCTTAATTTATAAAAGAAAATTTAACAAACAAAACTTAATAAATTGGATAAATATAAATTACAAAACCATGGGCTCTCAGTGATCTATCTTAGTCATCTTAATTTATAAAAGAAAATATAACAAACAAAACTTAATAAATTGGATAAACATAAATTACAAAACCATGGGTTCTAACAAAACTATTGGCAAAAAATAATAGATTAACTAAATATAAAGTACAAAACTATCGGCTATAACCAAAACATGTGTGATAACAATTTTGTTAAAAATTATTTTAACACAATCAAATGTAAGGACTAAAAATGAATGGTTTAGTAAGTTATAGATTCAAGTGATATTTATATATAATATTTAATTTAATAGAAATTAAATTAAATCATAATTTAATAATATTTCTAAAATCAATTATTGACTGAGTCAGTAGGCCCTTGAGCCACTCAAAGGGCCCAACTTTGAACCTTGTTCTTTGAACCGTTCCACTTGACAAAATGTACATGTTGATTGACAAAAAAAGAGTTGTATTAATCATGGTAATATGCGCTTAATATGCAGGCTTGGGGTGAGATGACACCGTTCACCTAGACCAATAGGAAGCTTTCATTTTTGTTGTCCTTCTTTCAATAAAAAAATTGACAAGTGGAATTAAAAATATGATAAAACATTCACTGGGTTTTCGCCATTATTTTCCTCATCCTTGTCATCATCACACTTTGCATGGATTTCATGAGCACATGTCTTGCGGATGGAAACAATGAGATCGAGCTTTGCATTGAGGCCCCCAATGCAGTGATAGATTGACAAATCTAGCACAACAAGCTTTGACAATGTTGCACCATGAGAAAGTTTTCACTATGAACTTTGGCATCACAGACACTAGATTCATCCCACTCACAATAAAATCTTGCATGTAATTCACATAGATTGCATTCCTTCATTTCTTTAGCTATTTTTAGATCTATGAGAGACCCCAAACTACCTAAGACAAGAAAACCCAAGACTTATTCACTAACCAAAAAGCCTCTTCGAATTGTGGACATGTAGAACAGTGGGGCTTATAAGGCCTTTGTGAGTGCTATGGTGATAATACCTGAAATTAGAGATTGCCTCCTAGACAATTGCACTGGCTATTAGAGTGTGCTAAGAATTGAAAACATATGTATCAAAGGTGGATACTATTCTAAGCCGATTGGTTATGGCACAATCCTTAGGTATTAAAAAAAGGGATAGTGCAGGTGATAATTGACCCATACCATCACTTAAATTTATACCATGTTAACAATAATCCTAAAACAAAAAGAAATTCGAATTTTTTTTGTAAAGTAATACCAAGCATTAATCATAGAGTTTCAGAGAATTGAAACCATGGAAACACCAAGAAAAGTGAAAAAGTGCTTAAGATGCACGATTAAACCTACCATAGAACTCAACAAATTTCCCAACCACTCTCCTTTCAAAAAATTAGAATCACAGTCCTTACATTTCACTCCATCGTTGATATTTCAAATTAGAACCAAAAAGAACCATACTCATTGGTTGTGAATACATAAACAAATGCTCATAAGTAATTTAACTCCACAGTAAACTCACTCTAGAAAATATTTTAGTGAGTCTTAAACCTACAAAAACGCACTTGTCACCTATAACTAAATAATAAAAAAACACTCGAGCACACTTTAACTTAATAAACATTCAACAACTAAAATATATCAGTAATTGTGCAATTTTAAATTGAATGACTGGTTATTTATTAAATCGTCTCTTTTCTTGTTTCTCTGCACTAGAGAAAAATTCTTCAATTTCGTTGGTGGTGGGAACGTGAAATTGGTTCTGAGTGCCATGCTCCCTTGGTTCTGTGGAGCGTTGGAGGAAGGCCCAGTCGTGGACCGCAGGGTTTCCATTATTAGGGTTAATTAATGAAAAATAGTAGTGTTAAATAATAAAAAATAATAGTGCTAATTACTATTTTATTGACCATGCACATCATCATTATTTGAACATACCTATACTTAAGTAGTTTGAATTAGCCTAACCACTTAACCTCCAAATTATATTTCTATGGACTTATCTCAACAAAAAAGCATATTATGGTTTTAAAAAGAATTGTGAGAAAATAGATGATGGTTTTAAAAAGAATTGTCCGAAAAGTTAGGATTTGCAACCTAGGTTTATATCATCTTTCATGTAAAATAAAAAAAATATAAGAACCCCAAAAACAATAATAATACATAGATATTAATAGTATATTAACATTATAAATTAATTTAATTATTATTAATAATTTAAATTAATTAGATAATAAATTTATTACTTCTCATTTAATTTAATGTAAAAAATTTAATAAAAAATATAAAGAAAAACTATAGGTTATCAATTTACTGCGGTATGAAATTTATCCAAACTATCTTAACTATTTCTTTCTACTTATTATATATGTTTACTAGCCTTAAAATTCATACAATTTTATTATATTTTAAGGAGATAAAAATGAAAACTTGTTTATCAATACTACATAAACATAAAAGATTGAAAATTTTAAACCAACGTAGATCCATCTTTACTCTAGATCTACCAAGCACCCAGAGGGATCAAATCTTTTTTCACTCTATGCTAGTTTTCATATAAAGATATTTGATCCCTCTCAATGCTCAGTGGATCCAGAGTAAAAGATGGATCTATGATGGTTTAATTCCCTCCTTTAAATATGCTACATTCCATGTGAATGCCATGGGTCAATACCATTGGTTCTCAATACCATGGGTCAATACCATGGGCCATCTTTATTTTTATTAATATTAATATATAATGTTTTTTTCATAGCCTTAATAATAATTTGACCCATAGGCTTCACCTAAATAAAACCTCATTTGAGTGCTCGTAAATATAAAGTGAATTATGGAATAAAATATAAAAAAAATATTTTATTTATTTACCGCACCTCTCGTTTATTTATATTTTTATTAATTTACCATATCTCTTTTATAAATATGGTATTTGGCCCATTGTATTTAGCCCATGCCACTAAAATGCTAGTTGGCCCATAGGCCCTTACTTAAACGGTTCTGTGGCAAACTTTCTTTATCTTTGTCAAAGTTTGGATGTGTATGTCTAACTAGTGTGAATTCCTCCGCCTTAAAGTAATTGACTAAAACATAAGAAAGAATCCTCAGTGTAAAATGAAATATCTATTCTCTTTATAAGTTGTAGTTATAATTTCAAATTTTTTTAAATGTAAATTTCATTTTTTTTTTTTTTTGTGGCATAGTGATGATTATAATTAGTTATATTAAATTTGTTTAACAATTTTTATTATATTTTTTGGAGAGATAAATACATATTTTGGATTTTGATTTACTTTAATATCTAAGTAATATTGAAGTTGTCCCATGTTTGTCATCTCATTTTCTTTTTCATTTTTTTTTTATAGATGTAATAGATGCTTCATTTCTCCATTTTATCAAAATATCATTTACATGTACCACAAGATATACAATAGTTTTCCCAACTTTTTTGATAAACAAATTTTCATCACCAATATTGAAATGCTTGAAATTGGTCTTAAAAAAAGCTCACTTAGCTTTCCATAACATGTGGGAAGTATTTTCCTTAGGCCATAATGGGCTTGTGTGCCTTATGTTCTTGACCCTTTATAACAAATCCTCATAGTAGAAACATGTAAACATTCTCTTTCAAGTCTCCATTCAAGAAGGTTATTTTCACATCCATTTAATAAATCATCTACCTATTATGCATACCCAATCTAATAATACACGAATAGTAGCCCATTTATTTGTGGGAGCAAAAGCCTCCTCATAGTCTATGCCTCCTTCTATGCATATCCACTCACTACAAGCCTAAACTTATGTTTCTTAAGTGAGTCATAAAATTTGCACTTGTTCTTGAAGATCCACCTACAATCAATTGGTTGAGTTCCAAATGGATAGGAGCAACATACTACTTTGCATGGCTTCTTTCCACTCATAAAGAGAAGCAACTTCTTCAAATGAAGTTGGTTTAAAGTTAGTAGACAAATTCAATTCACAACCATATGAAACATCAATATCACTTACATTGAATTATCTACATCACCTCCATGTTGCCTTGTAGAAGTTTTTGTTCCTATCTTTCCAACTTCATCAAGATGAACCTTTTCAAGTGTCTTTATAAGCAACTTTGGACCATTCTATGGTGGTCTAGGTTGCTCTAGTACTTTAGATGGTGTTGCATTCCCATTAAGGTTTAGTCTTTCAATTCTCTTAGTCATATCATCCAATTGAACTCCCTATTATGGTGAAGTTGTTGGATCTTATTCATGAGGGGAAGATGACACTTCAAAAGAAGATTCTAGAGATTGTTCCAAGATAAGGATCCCCACTTCAAGATGTGAAATCTAATCATCAAACTCAATATATCTCTTTACATGGTAAATATATCCAAATGATCAAATTGTTACTCAACAATTTTGTTAATCCCAATGGATTCGAAGGAAAGCATGTCTCTAGAAAGAATGAAGTTTTCGTTTACCTCATCATAAAGATGAAATTCCTTGGTGGTATTTGAGTAACCCAAGAAGATTCCCTTTCGACTCCTTGCACTAATTTTGTTTCTTTTCTTCTTAGGAATTAAGAAATAGTAGGCGGAACCAAATACATTTTGAAGCCTCACCAAAGAAATGCAACCATACCACAATTCATATGGAGTCTTATTCTCAAGGGAATGAGATGGACTCATGTTTTTCACACATATTTTCCATAGAAATTCATTATCTCAAAACATAAACTTCACATTCTTGAAAAAATATCATTTAGTGTACCATATTCAAGCGCATCCCATTCATTCATTTTGCTACACCATTCTACAAAAGGATTATATGGAATAAGGGTTTGATGCTTGCTCATATGTTGACAAAGATACATTTCAAATTGATTTGGATCATTGGAGGAATGAGACTTATAGAGTGACAAACGAATACCAACTAAAAATTCCCAACAAGTCTCCCATCCCAGTACTACTTTGGCCCAAGTGCGCTTAATTGCAAAGTTCTCATGAAATCTAAAGAATTTAATGTTGGTCTGATCTAAATTGTTTAAAAAATGAAATTTCATGAGTGAGAAAGGAATATGTCATAATGCATGAGATAATTATTGTAGAAAAACATTATAAAAATAATTGAGAATAGGGCACAATTCATAAGAGAAATAATTTAGAAAAACATTATAAAGATAACTCAGAATATGGTACCATGCATAAGAGAGTAAACATGAACTCGAATATTTATTGAATTGATAATATACCATGATACTACATTATGCGAAAAGCTTGTTTTGATCCCAATGAATTCTCGTATTTATACTTTTAACAAGAGTCTTTCCACTAAGAGTCATCCCTTTGTACATTTCAAAATATCATGGGTGAGTGCCATCGTTTGAAAAATCCATGGATGAATACCATAGGTGAAGACCACAAATTATGATGGTAAAATTATAATATTGTGTGATTCAAATACCATGTGTAAATACCATGGTTTACAGAATCCATGGGTGAATATGATGGTGAAAACTAAATCATTGTGCGACTAGATTCTTACTTCACTATTATGATAGTTTTTTCTCATGCATATTTCAAATATAATCCATGATTTTACAAACATTGGTAGAAAATTAATTTTTAACCATGGTAACTATTATCCTTTTGGATCAATCCTCCCCCTTCGGAAGAAATGGTCCCTGTTACATAAAATCCCCTCATCATATGAGGAAATGTTTGCTAAACTTGGTTCCTGGTGAACCACTTTCCCTAGTGAAGAAGCTTCCCTGTGTTAACCACTTGAAAGAGGTGTATGTTCCATTGGTGAGTACCCTTCATATTGGTGTCCACAATCCCATTAGTTGTATCTAGAAACTTACATAGAACCTGATATGGGTCATGTCTTTGTTTATACTTAGCATTGGCTCTTGGTAGGGAATCATGAACCTATTATTGGAAGTGTTGAAATCCTTCAACAAATTTGGTTGGACGATGGGAGGACTTTGTTGGTGAAGATGTAGTTTGAAAGGTGACATCCATGGGGATTATTGGTTGGAACCCTGAACATGTTTGCAAAGAAATAATAGAGTTGTAAAGATCTCCATTGTAGCCACACTGAACATATGGATGGATTTCATCTGATGTAAGTCAATGTGTGACTTAGAAGAGTAGGGGTGCCTTTATCAGTGAGGTGAATATATCCCTTTACTGTTCTATAAGCTTGTCCACCTTCTTGTGTTTTATATAAAGAGCTCGTACTGAAGTTGTGGTGGTTGCAGTGACTCGTCATTCACATTCTGACCCAGCTATGGAAAGAAAAAATTAAGAAGTATGAGATAACACCTTCATGCATTTTTTTTTATATTGAAAATTTTTCAATAGTTGGAACTTATTCTAGTATCCTATAGAGCTGATCCCCTAGAGTAATAACAACACTACAAGGTCGAGACTCATAAACAACATAATGTTTCCACATATAAGTTTGTCTTAACAAAACATCACAAACTTTGAGTGGTGCAACATCACACGATACCTCATATGTGAAGGGCTTGATGCTATAGGAAAAACGACATTGTCGGATGTCACAGATGTCTCATCCATGGCTCAACCAACCAATGGTGTATGGTTAGGGGTGTAACATTATTGGCAGCTTAAATTCCTTAACGACGTTTGCTGAGATTAGATTATTCTAGTTACGATTGTCAATAATGAAATGTAGTAGGGTCCTTTTCACCCACATCTGTGAATGAATAGGTGCTCCCCCACTAGGGGATCATCTAACTCTTCTAGTTGGATATTCACAATTGCAATGCTAACATTGGGTTATGAAACAATGATCAAATTTCTTTTATACTATTTTAAATCAAAAGTTGAGCCAACTTTTATTTATTTCTTTGCAAGCTCTGCCAATAATGATTGTTTCAAGTGGTAATAATCAATGTTATGCAAGGGACTTCTATGGAACCTACACCAATTTCCAGTGCCTTCCTTTTAATTTTCGTAATCATTCTTTCTTGAGATTTAGTGGCATTGTCCTCGGGAAGTCCACCCTAGCTCTATCCCTTTCCCTGCTTCCGTTGTGAAGGATTTTCATATCCAATGTACTGCTTCTTCTGTTTATTTTATTTTTCTACTTACGACATATCAGTATGTTGCACCAATTGAGGATATGTATAGGAACTCAATTTATATCTAGATGTATATGTGTAGACATCCACAGTACTTGATCACTATATGTCACTCAAAGTCTTTGATATCCATCTTAGTGCACAAGGTCTGAAAGATATTTGTGAACTCTGGAATGTCTTGGCACCTTTACAACCATAGTATGGTCCATTTTATGCATCTATATTCATAGCTCCTGACAGGGTAATATTGTTCCTTGATGACATCTCAGAAATAATTCTAGGAGGGTGCAGCAAAAAATAGTGAGGGTTCATCCTCATTCCTCTCGTCACAGTAATTTTTGCACTAGTTCTTGACATGGGGGGAGGCTTTGAGGAGTGCAAAAGTAATATTTTCCCTATCGAAAAAATTATGGACCGAAAAATATCCTTCTAGGAGATTTAACCATCTATTTAGGGCATTTGTGTCTATATGGCCTACAAATATTAGAATGTGAAAGTTGACTTGTACCTTAAAGGGGAAATGAAATACAGATTTAGAGAAGAACACAACAATGAAACATGACTTCAATTAATTAATAGCAAGTGTTGAAAATTGTTTACATACATATGATAATCAAACTACCTCATGTGATGGTAGCTTATCTTTGAGAAGAGATGTGATGTCTATATGCCTTCTGAATTGTGTTACAATGATGCTAACATGAATTTTTAACATCAAGAAAAAATGTAAAACCATAAACATCCAAAAACCTAACCCTAGGAGATGAAGCGCCAAAAGTTTGTGGGCCCTGTTGGTGTTAGTTGGAACGTCAACTTCCCGAGGTCATAATTTTGGAATACATTCTTTATTTGGTGTGTACAATACCTCATTAGAAATATCTATCTGAGGAAAATAAAATTTTACTACAAACCCTTGTTGTGGGCTATGAATTTTCCCTTTTTCCAAAATAACTTCATTTAGGGCCTCAAAATGGCTCCAAAACTTTAGGACTCAAAAAACTGCCAAAAATAAAAACTACTACGAGATTGTGCTAGAAATTAGGAAGCTAAAAAGAAAACATGTTGGATGTACAAGTGGAATAGGTGAGTGGCCACCTATATCCACCCGGATCATTCCTCTCCCCTTAGGAAGCATTATTCCCCATTGCATTGAGTGCTTTTATGAGACGGGGAAACTTCTGTTGAATTTGGTCTCTAGTGAGCCTCTTGCCTTGGTGCAGGAACTGGCCATCTTTGACAACTCAATAAAATTGGATTCTTTGCTAGAGATTGTTTTTAATTTGTATTTCTATGATTCAATCAGTTGTGGCTAATTCGATGTAATCTGGATTGAGCGTTGTTGGTGTCCGCTACTCAACAATGTCTAATGTGGCCAATAATGGTGGAAACTATGGCCGAAGGTGGTCCACATTGAATAAGGGGTGCAAGACAAGGAATGGAGGGATACTTAACTCAAAGTTATTGTCACCCACTACCTTGGTGATGCCGTAAGGCCCATATCAAAGTAGTCAAAGCTTTTGATGGGCACTGACAAGGAATTCCTTCTATAGATGCAACCATACCTTGTGGTGACCTTGTGTCCCACTTTAAACTTATGTGGAGCCTGATGTTGATCGTGACATTGATTATACTTGGAATTGGATTTATCCAAGATATCATGAACCTACTAGCATATGTGTTGGATGCATATAATAAACTTAGTGGCTTTATCAACCTTGGTTTGTACATTCGCATATTTTACTTGTGTAGTCACAAGAGGCCTGGACACTCTCAATTGAGCATAACAGTTGAAATTTG
>APFE030181848.1:235472-264334 GCA_000404065.3 Pinus taeda
CTTCTGGTGAAGCCAAGTCCCCGTATAAATGTATCAAATTTATGATACCACGTCCTTGATGACTGTTTTAAGCCATACAAAGACTTCTTTAACTTTCATACCAGTTCTTTCTTACCCTTCATTGCAAAGCCTTCAGGTTTCTTCATGTAGATACCCTCTTCCAGATCCCCATGAAGAAATGATGTCTTCACAAACATCTATTCTACCTCAAAATCAAAAGTAGCAGCAACAAATAAAAGTAATCTAATAGAAGCTACCTTGGCAACAAGAGAAAAAATATCACCAAAATCAATTCCCAACACCTGGGAATAACCTTTTGCCACCAACCGAGATTTGTATTTCTCCACGTTTCCTTCTCCAGATGTCTTCTTCTTGAACACCCATTTGTTGCCAATGGGTTTCCTTCCAGCTGACAACTCCACCAAATCTCAAGCCTCATTTTTGTGCAAATATGCCATTTCATCAACCATGGCCTCTTTCCAGAGTTTGCCATCTTCTGAATTTACTGCTTCCTTCATAGTTATGGGATCATCATCAGTAATAGATAAAGAAAAATTTGAATAGAAAGCAGATGTACTATACCTTTCTGGCTGCCTTGTTTCTCAAATTGATCTTCTCACAACTGGAGTTTGTGGCTCTTCATATTTTGATTCCTCTTCTACTCTAGAGTCTGATTCTTCCTCCTTTAGCTCAAACTCTATCTTCTCAGGTTCCTTTTATGGGACTTCATGTTTAATAACATTTTTCAGCTCTCTGAACAACACATCACCACATCTCGGTTGTACACAACCTTCCTTGTTACTAGTTTCTAAAGCTTATAACCCTTTAAACCATCCTTATACCCAATAAATATGCACTTTTCATATTTACTATCCAACTTTGTTCTTTTCTCCATTGGAACATGTACATATGCATCACATCCAAATACCCTCAGATGTGAAAGAGAGGGTTTCTTACCAGTCCATACCTCTTGTGGAGTCTTATCCTCCAATGCTGATGAAGGTGATATATTGACCAAGTAACATGTTGTCTCCACTGCCTTTGCCAAGAGTTCCTGTCCTAACCTGACACCACTGAGCATGCTTCTTGTCGTTTCCGTCAACGTCTTGTTCATTCTTTTTGCAACTCCATTTTGCTCAAGTGTGTATGGAGTAGTCTTCTGTCGTTCCACACCACACTTCTTACATAATTCTTCAAATTCCTTGCTACAAAACTCTCCAGTGTTATCTGTCCTCAGCACCTTTATCTTCTTCTCTATCTGGTTTTCCACTATAGCATTAAATTCTTTAAACTTGTCAAAAACTTCAAATTTCTTCTTGAGGAAATATATCCATGTATTCCTTGAGAATTCATCTATAAATGATACATAGTACATAGACTTACCCAGTGATGGAACCTTCACAAGTCTAAACACATCACTGTGCACAAGCTCTAATATATGTTTCGCCCTCTTACCACCAGAGGGGAGACTCACTTGATTCTGCTTCCCATATACAAAATTTTCATAGAAATAAAAATCCAGAGAACTATTAGTCATACCTTCTACCATACCTTTACCATGAAGTATTCGAAGCCCCTTCTCTCTAATATGTCCAAGACTTTGATGCCATAGCATGGTATTTTCTACAGAGACCACTATATTTTCTATTCCACTTTCAAGAACCACAAAATTGTTGCACCCATCAATAATAGTGCTACCTTGCAGCTTGTACAAAGTTCCAATCCGAACTTCCCGCATCAATACCAGTGCTCCTCAAACCATCTTCCAGGTATCCTTCTCAAACACTATTTTTACACCTGCATCATCCAACTTTCTTACTGAAATCATATTTTTGGCCAATGTAGGAATATGCAGAACACCCGGAAGTTTTCTAACCCTTCTACCTTGCAACTTCAACTTTACTTTTCCATGACCAATGATTCTAGCCTTCTTATCATCCCATAAGAAGACATCACCACCATCGTATTTCTCATACTTGAGAAACCACTCTCTATGGGGAGTGAAGTGAAAGGATGCACCTGAGTCAATCAACCATGCCTCATGATCTACATGTGTACTTGAAGAAGCCAAGTACACATCCCCAACTTCATCTGAGGTGGTTTTCATCTGTGCAGAAGGAGCATCATCAGATCCCTTTCCTTTGTTAGGAGATTTAGATTTACAATCCCTTTTGTAGTGCCCTTCCTTTCTGCATTTCCAACACACCACCTTTACAGGTTTTCCTGGAGATTTAGATCTCCTTTTAGATTTAGATCTACCACAAAATGACTTATTTTTGTTTATGTTCTGGGACATCCTTTTACTGACAAGGAATCACCATTTTGTCTCTCCATATTTTTCCGTCTCATCTCCTCCGTCAGCAAGGATGAGACTATTTCATAAAATTGTAAGGCAGTTGCATTAACCAGACTATCCCACGAATTTGGTAGAGAACACAACAAACTGATGCGCTTATCTTCATATAAAATTTTAATATCAATAGATAATATCTAACTTACCACAATATTAAATGTGTTTAGATGCTCTGTCATTGAGTCTCCATCTTTCATTCTCAGGTTATACAACTTTTTCCGTAGGAACAATTTATTCACCAGAGACTTAGATTGGTACAAAGTCCCTAACTTGTCCCACAAAGCCTTCATCATAGCTTCCCCTTATACATTCGAAAATACTGAATCTGAGACACAAAAATGTGTTGTGCTCTTTACCTTCCGATCCAACTTCTTTGATTCTTCATCAGGCACTCCCATTTGTTTAGTACTCAAATCTACCGAGATACACTGATCTTTATACACAAACAAATCCTCCATCTTGAGTTTCCATAACTCAAAAATATGATCATTAAATTTCTCAATCTCTATCTTTCCACTGCTCACCATCTTCTTTCACCACTAGAATCGATCCCAGAGATCTCCCAATGAACAAGGTCTACCACAGGCCCGAGAGAAATCCCTCGGCAACAAAGGCTTCCCCTTGAAGCCAAAATAGATCTGATACCAAATGTAGGTCTTAACCGTGTACAAAAATTACTTGCGTATGAATTCTAAAACATAGAAACTAAATAATAGCAAGAGAATAACACATAAATAAAATATACATAGAGATTTTCCCCTAGATCACAAAACTGGGATTACTAGCTTGATTTTTCATTATGTTCCTTTCAATTTTAAAATACATATTTATACATGTCAAAGCATCCAATACCATGGACTGAAAACCATCACATCTAAAACCATGTGCGAAAACCATGCACAAAACCATAGGTAGGTCCTCCCAACCTAATATAGGGTCCAAAAAAAGAATCACCAAGGTGTTGCCTTGGACCCCGTAGAGGGGAGCTACCCACCCCCCTCAAACCCCCTAGACAGGGTGGGTTGCCGCCCCCCCTATGACCCCCCCCACTAAACAATCGGCGCAAAGAAGGGGGGTCTCCACCCCTCAGTTAAGTAGTTTAGCTAGTCGTGGAAAGAATATAACGCATCCCAACACAAATAAACACAGCATATGTGAAGGACATACCTGAATGTTACAATATGATGAACATAACCTATCATCACAATGTGACGTGCAAAGCCTAGTATTGCAACATGACATACAAAGGAAAACATAGAAATGTGATGAACCTAACTCGAAAATACCCTATGAAAAACATACCCTGGCATCTTAAAGTGAAAAACATAATCCGACATCATAATGTGATGAACAAAACTCAATGCCATAATTTCTGAACCTATTGACGGTGCTCAATACTGTCAACATATAGGGGGTCTCCCCAATGTGAAGTCTCAATTCAATCTCACACCATTTGGAGTAGGAGCTCCATCCAAAGTATCGACTTGGCCACCATAACCCTAATATTTTCCTTGGCTTCAAGGTATAGCATAAGATATTACACACATATCATTTGAAATCGATAAGTAAGTTGACATTATGAAACAGAAATTGTAACACGTAAAAGGAGACTTTTATGGGGCGTCTAAATAGTAAGTGTTTGGAATAAAAGTAATAGTACTAACCTAAGAGAGGCACATGAGGGAAATGAAATATTTGTTAGTTATCTAGTGAAATAGTTCACATAGACACAACAATCATTAAAGAAACCACAAGAAATATTCAACAAGATGAGCCCAAAAGAAAAT
Source organism: Pinus taeda (assembly GCA_000404065.3). Classification (NCBI taxonomy): domain Eukaryota; kingdom Viridiplantae; phylum Streptophyta; class Pinopsida; order Pinales; family Pinaceae; genus Pinus; species Pinus taeda. The sequence continues at coordinate 239,613 of APFE030181848.1, forward strand.
GAAATAGTTCGGTTTCTTTAGTATGTATGAACATAACACATACCAAAAACATATAAATAATAGTCTTACAATAGTCACAATACATTAAAATGTGTTGGCTCAATCTGCTCCTGATAATTAAGTGAAAGATCCAAGTACACAGTTACAATGGTGAGCCACTAGCTCTAGTAGTGGAACATTAAGTCACTTATTGCTTCTTCAAGGAATGATCTTCTCTTCTATGTCAAGCTAGAGAAGCCAAATCTATCTCTCCAAAGATGAATAATCCAAAAGGCATTTGCTTGAGTTACGAGGTTTCTTTTATAGCAAGAGGAAGGACCTTATATCTCCCCTTATGACTCTTGAGCTATCCTCATGAATCTTGGACTCCTAAATGACTTTTCAACTTCTATAAGGCTATTTTTACCACATGTGACTTTTCATATTCCAAATCTAATTATTTAACTTCCACACATTACATTTTTTCATTTTCCTTGGATAATACATCATTACATACACAAATGATGTGGCAAGACACATTGGCACATATGACATTGTGATGACACTTGCATAGGGTTGATTTGGCATTGGAGACATAGGACTTCTTGAGGGACCAACGCAGCCTTGATCAGGGTAAGTATGCTTCAGTGCAGGTAGGTCCATGTCAGGGTGCATTTCAGAGCACTTAGGCCCACTTTGACCCGTTGTGGGCAAGATTGAGTGAAATCCTCATAGGGCTCTGGGAATATTCTTACCTTCTAAATCCTTCTAGAAGATTCCAACACTTATAATCTCCTATGAGCTTGAAATTGGATAGGGAATGAGTTAAGTAACCTCCTATCCTCTCATTTCTTCCTCCATGGAAACTAACTCTAATCTTGGAAGGCCATTTAGTACCCTCATTTATGACAAAACCTCCTCCATTTCCTATAAATTGAGCACTCATTTAAGTAATTAGGGGCTAGAATTTGAGAATTTGTAAGGAGATATTGTTGGCGAGAGGTTTGAGATTGTAAGAAAGTATTGTTATGCTATCGAAGTGTTGTGCTTTTGATGTGATGTTAGTTGGAACTCAAGCTGAAGGAGTGACAATGGAGTGGACTTCAGGGTTGTAAATCTTCCTTCTACTTAATAAAGTTGTTTACACCTTTTCCCATATTCTTGTCTTTATGTATGATGATTATATGTGTAAATTCTTTCGATTCCATTTTCTTATAGTAGATAGATCTCTTGCTTTGATTGGTTTTTGTCCTCTGTTTATGATTACAGGTACTTGTCAAGCAGATTAAGTTTGAGAAGGAGTGACGGGAGCCATACAAAGGAGAAAAGGGGAAAGTAAAAGATAACAAGTAGGTGCCTTGTCTTATTTATCTTTTGTAGAAAAAGGTTAAGCACTTTAATTCTATTGTTCTAGGTGTAGCTACGCACCTAGGGAATTGTATTTATATGTAGATGCAAAATTCCACATAACAAACAGACGAATCCACTAGGGAACGATCATCATTCCGGGTAGTTTACCTTCATCCTAGTATACCCTAGTAGACTTTACTTGCTTCAATTGATCTTGTTTCATCCTTTTGAAGTGTTTTTTGGTAAAAATTGTGCTTGAAAGCTATTAGGATGGCCTCTCTGGCACTAGCATAGGTTTGGTCAAGAGACAAAGCACTACAGAGCACCCTTGGCTTGAGGACAATGCTTTGAAGTGCACTGTCTGCATTCAAGGCTGCGCTGATCCTCCTTAAGTCAAAAATCCCTCCTTTGACTTGATTTTTCCAAAATTTCCTTATGTTTTTGTTTGCTAGAAGATCAATGATGCTTGCATCTCTAAAATCAATTTGTGTTTCCTTTGCTAGCCCTACTTTGGCCTTGATTTTTTAGTATTTCTTAAATTATTTCTTTATCACTATCAATTCATTGTTAAATTTATTGTATAGTCAATTAACATTTGTTCAAAATAAAGTGTCATAAAAGTCTTCATTTCTTTCAAAAAAGAACTATCGTAAAGTCTTCATTCTTGCAAAAGGATTGATTGATTATATGTGCATTAGTTTCCTTTTGTTCATTTCAAACACTAAAGGAATTGAAAAGAAAAACTTGCATTGTGCATTGAAAAAGTTTGAGTGTGCTCATAGGAATAGTTTAAGGAAATTGCATTAGATGTGCTCTTTGCTCTTTGATTAAAAGAATCTAATTGCTCTGTCCTTACTAGCTAAGGTTTTCATTGTTGAAATTGAATGAAAAGAATGCTTATCATATTAGTTTCATTCTAGGAATTTCAAAGACATCACGTGGTGAACCTTGAAAGGCAAATTCTTGATCAATATCAACTTAAAATTAACCTCAATTAACCTAATGGAGCATTTTCACCTAATGCAAAACATTAAAGGTTCTAGCCTAGAGATGTGTTCCAACATCATAAAACATAGCAGCTATTGCTAACTTGTCTGGAATACATTCCGAGTGTGATACCTCATTCCACGTACGTGAGTATATCGTAGCTTGTCCACATACCTTCGGGTATATAGGGCAGTGTTACAGTATAAGAAGTATAAAGGAATGCTCTCATTGTGCAATTTCGCATTAGACAATGCTAATATGGATTTAGCCTCCACGTACTTTTAGGTATATATGGGAGGACAACACTAGGTTTCTATCCATCCTTAGGTAACCAAGTCGACCGCCTTGTACACTGTGATACACCGAACATAACATTCAGGGAGATTCCTTGCCCATACTTCTCGGTTCATCAGGAGGTATTCTGCAGTTCACAGTTTCTTGGTAAACCTGTTTCCTAGCTTAACCCTTTTTGCTTATTTTTTTTTGGTAATAAAATCAATCAGCAATCATGGAGGAACATCAACCCTTACCCCATCTTTCACAAAGAGCAATGAATAAACCGCCTTTGCTGCCTGAAGCTACACCTATCCGGTCAAAGCGGTCTCATTTGACTAAATCCAATACTTCACAAACTTCTGGTTCTTCATCTAAATTACTAGAAACACATATACCAGTAAGTACTGTGACCCGAGTTACTCCTACAGTTACTGGTACATATGTTACTGAAGTGGAATCTCCATAGCTACCTGAGGAAACTAGAACTGAATGTAGTGAAACGATAACCCAAGTTGTTCAACAAGAAGTTGATTCCCAACCTGGAGTTGTTCAACAAGAAATTACTTCTAAACCTGAATCTATTCAACCAGGATTTTATCCTAAACCTATCACTGTTCAATCAGAAGTTACTTTTTGAACCAAAAGTTGTTCAAGAGGCCCAACCTAAACCTATTCTTTTACCAGAACATTTGGATCTTGAGGTTGAATAATCAGAAGTTGTTACAATACAGGAAGAAGATCAACCATACATCCTCAAACATCTGTAGTTATCGAGACTTCCTCTTTATCTCAGGAACAAATACCAGAAATCTATTATGGACCTGACGGTGAAATCCTTCCACCTGGTTTGATTTTGATAGAAGAAGAACATGAGGTAGAAACACCCAAAACTCCATTCCATTTTGGAAATTGACTTTATATGTATCCTCATACTCCTCATTTTACTGCTCCTTTTGATCTTGATTACTTTTAGACACCCATTGATTCATTAGGGAATTTATTTGGACATTTGACTATGGTAGAGTCAACATCCCAGATTGTACCATCTGTTATAACTACAACAAAATATTCTACCGCAACCTATTCGATGTTTACCATGACACCTGAGTCACACTTGTATGGTGTTCCGTTCTTCCCATCAGGTTACCAATCTTTATCTGGAACCCACTTAGGTGTTGCTTCTAGTCCTTGGTCTTCACCAATGTCCTCTACAAGAATTTTATCTGGTTCCTCATTAACGGATACTAAACAACTAGACCCATCAAGTCAATATCAAGTTGGTTCATCTAGTTACCATCCTATGTATCTGCTTTACACTAAAATACCCCCATACGGAGAACAATATGCACAGTCTCCTTATCCTCCATTTTCTGTGGGGCAACCATATGTCAGTATGCCATCATCTTTAGGTCAACCTGGAATAACTATCTTCCAGTGGCAACCAACAATGCCCATTCGACCTAGGCTTGTGTATCCATCACAACCTATGCAATCTGTCTCATCCATACCTAGAATGCTTGTTGTTACAGCTTTACCATAGTCACAAGCTTGGATTGTTGTATCTCAACCTATGGAAGCTGGTCCTTCAACCTTAGACCCCCAAGTTTCAGGTGTACAGATTCAACCTTCTCAAGCAATTTTACAACAACAACTTATGCCAGGAGTCCAGAAACCTCGTGCTAGTTTACCTTTAACTGGAATGACTCAGACTTACACTGGTTTAGTGTATTCACAACCTGGTCAAGCTTACATTAGTGGGTAAAAATTGTTCAATCAACAACTGTTGTATCAACAACAACAACAATTGCTTCAATAGCCTTGACAACCCTAATATTAATAGTAGCGATTCTAGCAATACCAACCTCACCCTAGACTTGGTCAGCAAGCCCTTTCTCGGTTTGGTCAACAATAATTTTACCCAAGTCCTAGTCAACAAGCCTATGCTGGGTTTTGAAAACATCAAATGTATCCTGATGCTCAACAAAAACCCTACACCAGATTTGCTCAACAGACTTACCTTTATCAAGGTTACCACCAACAAATGCCTTATGCTGGTATGCAAAGGCCTATTGCCCAGAAAATCCCATCATACCCTAGATGTGATCAACCTGAACTCAATAGAAAGTTGTCTTTCGTTGCAACACTTGAGTTACCAGATCTAAATTGGCTCACCAATGACCCAATTCTTTATGCACCTTGGTGGCCAGTGATTCCTCATAAGTTACCTTTCAATATTTTGAAATTCAATAGAAACCCTAGAGAAGACCCTTCCAACCATGTCATGACTTTTGATTTATGGTGTTCATCAAACTCCTTGAATGATGATTCAGTTAGACTACATATTTTCCAAAGAATGCTTACTGGTCCAACTGCAAAGTGGTACATTGAGTGACCAAGGGCTTCTTTTGATAACTTTACAACCTTAGCTACTACGTTTTTAACCCACTTATAGTTTCCCTTATGATATGAAACTGGAAGGAACTATTAACCAACTTTAAACAAACTATTGCTACTCATATCTCTAATCATATTCATGAGTGGCGTCGTCGTCGTCGAATGGTTAAAACTTATGTTCTTGATCAGCTCTTAGCTGAGTGGTTTATAAAATCCTTGTTTCCATCTATCGCCGAGGATGTGGTGAAAGGTGGAGTTGTCACTAAAGAGAAAGTAATTTCTAGTACCCAATATTTGGACTCGATTTATACATAGTCTGGCACACTCTATGACAAGATCTGGAATGCACCCCAACCAGCTTTCACTATTCCTCCACCACCATCGAGTAAGGTCTCTCATGCCGGTGACGGTGTGATTGGTTCTTCGAGCACACAAATGACAAGTAGACCATCTGATCAAACACTTGCCATTTCTAATCAAACCTCCAATGCATCTGACAACACTCTTTATTTCGAAACCAATGTCATGTCATTTGACAAAGGAAAGAATGAAAAGAAACCAAGAAGTAAGAAGAAGGGGAAAAACAAGAAGAAACAAAATAATCCCCCTCAAGAGAAATCATCTGATTCCTCTTCTTTGGCTAGGAAACCTCGTTACCCATATTTAAATTGTTATGATGATCAATTTATGCGAGATTGTCCTCACCACTTTGAAGTCTCAAAGCTTATAAAGACTTCTAATACATCCGTAGTGTTGACTGATCCTTTTTCGAACCCAGAGACAGATATGGTTGCCACAGACCATGCTTCCACTTCCCAAGTGCTTATGCTATTTGCCTCTAAGCCTAAAAATGATATTTTGGTGTCAACATGAAGTAAAGATTATGGAAATCAACCATCGTCGTCAAATAACTAGGTTGATCAACCTAATCCTTTGACTTCAACTTTGTCTCATCCTATTCTACCACCAATTGCACCAGAGTTAGCAATAAAACAACCTAAGGGAGTTGTACATAAATCAACATCTAACCCTCGAGCTCGAGCTACACAGAACTATAACACAGTAGAAGATTCAGCTCAGTCACCTTTTGCTATGTAAACGCTTGAGGTGCTTCAAAATTATCCCTCCCAAATGCAAGCTTTGTTGTCAGTAATTAGTGGAATCGATCCAATTTATTGCAATCTTGTGGTTTTCAACCATGCGGGTTATACGCCACAGTTACCAGCACAATTAACATTCCCGATTCAAGTAAATTCCTTGAATAAACTTATTCACTGAACCATTATTGACGAGGGGGCATCTACTTATATTACGTCTATGAATTGCTAGAAAACACTTGGCTCACCGCGTTTGTCACATTCACCAACAATGTTAAAAGCTTTTCACTGTAACTCATGTATGCCTTGTTGAATCTTGAGTAATCTGCAAATTGAACTAGGGGGAAAAAATATCTGTTGAAGTTGAGGTTGTTAACGAACCCCTTGACTACAACATTTTGCTAGGAAGACCTTGGGTTTATGCTATGGCTGCTATGGTTTCAACATACTTTCGTACAATTTCATTCCCTCATCTAGGTGGAATCATAGTTATCGATCAACTTGCCTTCTTCACATCTAGTTCACAAGCTATTGGAAGCGTTATATTAGTTAAAAGACCCCCGCTCTCTCTTCAAAACATTGGTGTAGGTCTCTTCAAGGATTCTTCCCTAATGGGTAGTTTTTCACTACCACCATCAAACATGGTGGAAGTGGAAAAAGTTGAGACTTGCAACATGATATCTTCCACTTCATTTGACTTAAGGAAGATTACCAACAGTTATGAAGTTGATAGTAATAATGAAATCATGCTGCTATAAGCCATATTGATCTTGCATATCAATAAATATTTCTGGCTTGCACGGTGAACCCAAATCCATCTTCGCCAATTGTATGGGTAGATCATTCATTAGAGTATGGTACTTCCTCTCATCCTTTTTCACGTATATTTTCTACTAATGAAGGAATCATCCAATCAATAATGATAGAAGAATAACCATGGGAAGATTATCATCATCGTTCCCATCTTCCAGATCACATAGAAGATTTTTCAAATGAACTTAATCACCCTTCGGTTGTCGATTTCCTTTCATATTCTGTTTTCATAGATATAGTATATTCTGAGCGAAAGCTGTCAAATATCAAAGAAACTATTTCTAGCAATATTTCGACCAAACCTAAAGTTGTAGAAAACATTCATGTTGGCAAATCTTGTTCTCCATTAGAACTTGATATTTATCATGCTCTCTTTTGTGAATTCGAGATATATTTGCATGGTCATATGAAAAGATGGGAGGTATTGACTCTAGTATAGTTGAACATTAAATCAAAATGTATCCTGATGTCAAACTAGTGTGACAGCACCTCTGTCTTCTTCATCCAAAGAAGGTTGTGGCCATTAAAACAAAAGTTGAAAAACTTTTGCATGCTGGTTTTATTTAACCTATTACTCTTACTAATTGGGTTTTCAATATGTTCCTGTCATGAAGAAATAAGGGAAAATACTAGTGTGTATCGATTACAGGGATGTTAATCAGGCTTGTCCAAAAGACAATTATCCCACTCCCTTTATCGACCAGATTATCGATGATTGTGCCAAATGTGAGATATTTTCATTTATGGATGGATTTTCTGGCCATAATCAGATCAATATCCTCCTAGAGGAATAAGCTCAAAATGCGTTTATTTGTCCATGGGGCACATTCGCTTATAGGAAACTCCATTTTGGTTTGAAGAGCGTAGGGAAACTTTTCAGAGGAAAATGAAATATCCCATCCATGACATCAAATATATTGTTCATCCATATCTTGATGATTTACCTGCTCATTCACAAAAGCAGACTGATCACCCACAACATTTGAGAGCTATATTTTTACGGTTCCGACAATACAAAATATGACTCAATCCACACAAATGTGTGTTTTTTGTTGGTTCTGGTCATTTTCTTGGTTTCGTAATGTCTAAAGAGGGAATTCGACTCATTCCACTTAAGGTTTAGGAAATTATTGAATTTCCTCCACCTTCCAATCTACTATAGTTATAGAGACTCCAAGGGAAGGCTAACTTTCTAAGGATGTTCATTCCCAATTATGTTGAAATGGCTAGAGGATTTACTCGTCTTTTGAAAAAGGGGATACCCTTCCATTGGGATCAAGTTGTGCAAAATTCCTTTGATGCTCTTAAAGATACCTTGATTAGAGCATGATTAATGTATTCCCCGAATTATCAAAACTATTATTTCTTGTATCTCACCACTATAGATACAACCATTGGAATGGTTTTAGTCCAAGAAGAAGATGGTATTGAACATCCGATATATTATTTGAGCCATAATATCAATGATACAGAAGTTAAGTACTCTTACATCGAAAATATAGCTCTGGATGTTGTTCAAGCTATACAAAGATTTCACCACTATATCCTGCTCTGAAAGACCACTATCATTTCAGATTGCAACCCTATGACATATATTTTGTCACGTCAATTACAGGGGGGGAATACTCAAAATGGATCCTCATTTTACAAGAATTTGATTTGGAATTCATCAAATCCAAATAAAAGAAATCTCTAGTTTTCATCGAGCTTCTTTGCGACCTTCCCTCGAATACCATTGATTCAACATCAGAACCATAAATTCTGAATGAGTATCTATTCCTAATTTCGTCATCTAACCCGTGGTATGGAGATATATCGATTTATCTCCAGACCCAAACTTTCTGGCCCGATACCTCTCGCTCACAATAGCGATGTATCCAAAACCAAGCCAAAGATTATCATATGATTGGCGACACTCTTTACCGTCATGGTATTGATACGATTTTATCGAGGTGCCTCACTCATGAGGAAGCTGAGAAAGTTTTGAATGATTGTCATTCAGGTTCTTGTGGTGGACACTTATCTGGTTATGCTACTGCACAAATAATTCTTTGTGCTAGTTACTTCTGGCCTACTATATTCAAAGATTGCATTATTACCGTCAGAAGTTGTCATGCATGCCAAATCTATGACCGTAATGCTAGATTACCACCTGCACCATTGCATCATGTCGTTGTTGTTAGACCATTCACCAAATAGGGCATTGACTTCATGACATGTAACCCCACCTCGGCGAGGGGGCATGGGTACATTATAGTCGTTGTTGACTATTTCACAAAATGGGCTGAGGCGATGCCGACATTAAACAACAGTGGTGAGACGGTTGCACTTTTCTTTTTCAACCACGTGGTTTCTCGATTTGGTGTACCACAGGCTATAGTTACATATCATGGGTCTCATTTTTGTAATCACATGATCACTGAGTTAATTGCCAAGTTAGGACTTTCACATGATAGTTCTACTCCTTATTATCTTCAAGTTAGTGGACAAGTTGAAGCCATCAACAAAGTCCTGAAGAAAATGCTTCAAAGAATGATACGGGTTCATAAACGAAACTGGCATTTAATCTTGTACTCGTCTTTGTGGGCATATCGAACCTTAGTTAGGGATGCAACTAGATTCACACCCTTTCAATTTGTGTTTGGTATGGAGGCAATCTTTCTGATACAATGTGAATTTTATCTCTTAAAATCATGATTGACCTAGTACCCAACACTTCTGATGAAGAAGTGTGTTTCTTAGAACTCATCCATATGGATGAAACTCGTCGTGTAGCCACATTGGCTAATGAAGCACATAAGAAATGAATCAAGGTGCAATATGACCGAAATGTCAAGCCTTGCATTTTCTCAAAAGGATACTTGCTCTTGCTTTATGATCAAGAAGCTAATAAACTAGGAGAAGAAAAATTTGAACCACTATGGATGGGCCCTTATATTGTCAAGTGTGTTTTGGCAAAAGGTGCCTACAAGTTTGTGGATTATGATGGAATTCCATTGTCACAACCTCAAAACAGGTTGTAACTCAAATGTTACTATGCTTAAGTGAGTGTAGTAAAATCACTGTATATATGGTTTAATTTCATGTGTATGTGTCAATGTGTCTTTTAGAATTTTTATGTGGTTAAGTAGTCTTCTTTTCATTTGTTGTAGATGTCAGAATCTTTGGAACCATTTGCTGGTTATCCTAATGGTGCTAGTCGTAGTACGCAGAACCTATCTTCTGTAGCATGGCCCATTTTCGCTCCAAGTGGAGAGTTAGTGAGTTTTCAAGGGAATTTTATCGATCATTCTACGAACAATATCGTTGAGTATAACGCGTTGATAAAACTTTTCTCTAATGCCATTTCACTTGGAATACGTTGAGTCATCATTAGGCTAGACTCACAACTCGCCATACTACAACTAACAAACATTTATACCATCTGAAACCCAACTATTCTTCGTATGTTCCTTAGAGTTCGTCTTTTGGAAAGACATTTTGAGTACATTCAATATCAACATATTTCTAGAAACTTTAACACATTAACTGATTCATTAGAAAACTATGTGTTAAACAGACATTTTCGGCACATGTAAAAGTAAATCTTCAATTCACATCATTAGTTGAATAGGATTGCACATAACCATATATAAAAACTCTGAAAGTAAAAAATAGATAGATTTTTTAAAAAAATTTACAAAATTTGTGTCCAAGGCATGTTTGGTCATCTGACCTAAAAACTCAAAAATGCATACAAAAATCATCCTAAGTAGACCTAGTGATGCTCATGATAATAGGTCACAACCTGATCTATCATGCGCAATAGCCACATCCAACAACGAGGAACACCAATAGTATGGCACTGTGACCTTATAGGTAAATCCTCGATCTAGATATCCAAAATACCAAGGGTTAACCCCTCTACATGATGTTGCAACTCTGCCAGTGTCTCGGTCAAATCCAAATCCTAGAGAACTACTCTCCCAACATTTCTCCGCACTGGTTCACCTGCCTCCCGTTGGTGTGTGATAGGTCAAATAATACCGACATTTGTATGCATGAGAAAGATTTTAGTTTAGTATTGGAAACATCAAAACACAAAAAAAATGTAGAAACTTAAAAATAAAAAACATTTGGTCAAAAAAAAATTACCTATAGCACCCGACTGAGCACCCACTGGTAAACTCAACTCTGGATGTCCACGAAAATCCATCCCTACTATGGATTCTCCTTGATGACAATGTGTTGTCGATCGAGCCAACTCAAGAATGTAGTAGAAAATGTAATCAATGACTGACCAACATGTCTAGCCATCAATTCAACCCACCTCTGCATCCATGGATCTCTAGGACCAACGACACCCAGTGTTACATGCTGAGCTTGCATCAATGGAATTCTCTCTAAGGTAAAAGCAATTAAGAGTGATCCATAGCTAAAATTCTTCATCTTACCACTCTTTACCTTTGTCAGCTACTCTTTCAGTGAAGAAACTATGGCCTCACACGAGTTGAATAAAGTTGGCTCAAGACACTCAAGTGCATACTGCATGTATGATCTGTTCACCAGATAAAGTGTTACACTACCTTCCAACTTTGCAAAAGTGAAAAGGATTGTTCTCAAAGGCATATCACAAATATATTTGATGATTATCTTTCCATCTTTGCTAGGCTGTGTACCTGGCTGACAGAATTGTCGAACAGTTGCAATGAGTGGTCTTATTACCCATCCTCTTCACATAAATCAACATGTTTTGAGAAGTTCCAACATCACCGGAACCAGTTGCTATCCTATACACCACTAGTTCCTCAAAATGGAGTTGTCTTTAAGCTCTTTTCAGACTCTCTAAACATGAAAAGATTGACAAGCACTTGTCCTTTTGAACTCGTTAACGGATTGGAAATGACATCTCCCTCGTATTGTTTTACATTTTTTCGGGCTTGAGAGATTAATCTACGAAAAAGAACTTGTGGATTTTTCCTTTTGTCCCCTTTCAAACTCTCTAAACATGAAAAGGACTGACTTATCATTGTCGTTAAACTCGTTAAAACATCAAATAGCGACAAACTTGTCCATCTAGGAAAGATCGAGTTTCACCTTCGGTAGACTCGTTAAAACATCAAATAGTGATGGATTCACCCGAAGGGTGGAATTATACAACAAGCATATGTTATCCTCCTCAATCTTGATAAAGAGGTACTGGTCAGCAATGTCTGGGGAAAATGGGAAAAAAGGGAAAACCACTTTAAGGTAGCAGGACGCTCTTGAACATGACACTTTCACTTCATCTCTGTGGCTATTTGGGTTGGGTTATCTGCTTGACAGTTATCATACTTATGGTATATCACACCATCCATCACTTTTATTTTGGGTCAATGCTGCCAATTCATTCGGAATATTTGGGTTGGGTTATCTGCTTAATGGTTATCATACCTATGGTGTATCAAACCATCCATCACTTTGGTTTTGGGTCAATGCTGCCATTCATTCAATGTCATCGATATGTTCAAGAGAAGTCAATCAGTAAAATTCATCCTTTGCAATACCATAAACCTTCATTTTCATGACTGCCATTCCTGAACCTTGTGTCGTCAGTCAAGTTCCACATCCAAAATCATTACACTCGTTTTGTGTCGTTAAAGTGGGAAACGTCAAGGCCCTCATGCGATGAGTCACTTCTTGTCGACATCAGCTCATTATCCAAGAAGTTGACTTAGAAACACCCTTCCAGTACCTTGAGGCTTGCATACATCAATGGCAAGTTTCTCGCTTTCGGTGATAGTTTGACATCAATGGCCTTCGACTGAAAGACTTTGTATGGTGTTCGACATCAAATCATCCATTCACACCATGCAGAATGTACTACAGTACCTTGAGGATCATTATCATTATCATTATCAGTGATTTCTCTCATGTCTGTTAACAACTTACATCATTGGTTGGTAATCAGACGGTGTCTTCCCATGTTTGACTTTAGATCAGATATTCACATGGCTAGACTTGTACTTGAGTGAATTATTGAATGAGATAGAAGACCCTATATCTAGTTTCATCCATCCGGGCTGTGATTTCAGGAGTACTAAATCATATTTACAATGGCTTTACATTGATGGTCATTCTGATCATGTGTCTATATCTGTAGATGACTGTTTATGTACATGTAATGAACGTTTATAAGTTGAGCATGGGTATGCCTTCCCTCATTGATTCATGAGAAAGTCAAAATATCATGATATATGTATTGTAATTGATGTAGGTCACCTTCCACTTTGATACCTCATTATCACATCGTGAAGCATTTCGTTCGACATTTGCATTTTTCCAACTTCGTGCTTTAGGGGGGGTTGTTACAGATCCATTTGGGCACATCAATCCATTCATCAGATCAGTATTTTAGGGCTCATCAAACCCTAATTCTAGTTGTTACATGCCCTAAACAAGTCACCCCTTTGAATGAATCCTTCCTAGATAGTTTCATGACATGAAGACATCCAGAAATGGTCTCTAGAGGGACCAACGCAAGTAGGCCCATGTAAGGGTGCACTACAGAGCAGTTAAGTCCATGCTAGGGTGCTCTACAAAGCACTTAGGCTTCCTTTTACCTGCGGTAGGCGAGTTTGAGTGAAATTCACATAGGGTTTGGGTAATATTCTAATGTTTTGGAGTCATCTAAAAGGTTCCCTTAGTTATCAACTCCTATGAGCTCGAAAATGGATGAGGAATGAGTCAAGATGCATCCTATCCTATCATCCCTTCCTCCATGGAACTAATTCTAAGTATGGAAGGCCATTAAATACCACCATTTATGACAAAACCTCCTTCATCTCCCTATTAATTGACCACTCATCTAAGTGATTAGGGACAGGAATATGTTAAATTGTAAGGAGATAATGTTACTATGAGAATTGGCTTTGAAGCAAGTATTGTAATGCTAGAAGTTTGTCATGCTTTTGATGTGATGTGGATGTGATCCAAGCTTGAGGAATTACTTGGAATCATACATAATGGTTGTATTTCCTTCTTCTATTTAATAAAGTATTTGAACCTTTCTCCCACATCTTTGTATTGTCTTATGATGCTTATATGTGTTAAATGAATCTGATTCCATTTACTTGTATTCAATAGATCTTTTTCTTTGCTCGGTTCTTTGTCTTATGTTCATGATTACAAGTACTTCTCAAGTGTGTAAAGTATGGGAAGGAGCAAAAGGATTGATACAAAGGAGATAAGAGGAAAGCAGAAATACAAGTAGGTCTTCTCATATTCTTTATCTTATCTATTGCTTATAGGAAAATGTTAAAGCGCTTTAAACTGTTGTTCTGGATATGGCTACTTATCTAGGGAATTAGTATTTATCCATAGATACCAAATTTTCCAAAACAAATTGGCGAATCCGTTGGGGAAGATCATCTTTCCTAGTAGCTTATCCACCTCCTAGGACATCCTTATAGACCCTACTTGTGTTCATTTATTGTAATTCATCTCTTTTGCATTGAAAATTTGGTCAAAATTGTGTCAAATTGCCTTTTGAAATGGCTCACTATCACCAGCGTAGGCTTGTGAGGGACACAATGTGTTGTAGAGCACCCTTGGCTTAGGGACAATGCTCTAAAATGCATTGTCTCCCATTCAGGGTTGCACTAATCCTCCTAGGGTCAGTTTCCCACCTTTGGAATGTGTTTTTGCCAACTTTTCTCTATTTTTTTGCTTGTTGAATGATCAATGAATGAAATGTCTCAGAGAACAAGTTTCTATCTCCTTTTCTAGCCCTACTTCGACTTGATTGATCAATGTTTATTAAATGTTTTCTTTGTAATTATCGATCCATAGTCAAAGTTAGAATATAGTTGATTAATATTTTTTCAAAAGAAATTGTTGTAAAAGTCTTATTTTCCTTTGAAATAGAACTGTCATCAAGTCTTCGTTCTTGTTAAAGATTGACTGATTGTATGTGCATAGTTTCCTTTTTTTCATCATAACATTAAGGGATTGGAAAAGAAAAACTTGCATCGTTCACATTGTAGTTTGTGAATGCTTGAAAGGAATAGTTAGGGAATTTGCATTAGATATGCTCTTTTCTCTTTGTCAAAGATATGATTGCATTAGATATGCTCTTTGCTCTTTGTCAAAGGTTTTCATTGTTAAATTGAATGAGAAGAATGCTTATCATATTAGTTGCATTTTAGGAATTGCAAACATACATCACGTGGTGAACCTTGAAGGGCAAATTCTATATAAGATCAATTTAAAATTTATCTGAATTTACCTAATGGAGCATTGTCACCTAACGAATAACATTTAGAGGTTCTAGGCTAGAGACGTGTTCCAGTGTCGTAAAACATAGCAGTTGGCGCTAACTTGTCTACAATACATCTCGAGTGTGATACCTCGTTCCACGTACATGAGCATATTGTAGCTCGTTCACGTACCTTTGGGTATATAGGGCAGTGTTACAGTACTTAAAGTATATGAGAATACTCTCATTGTGTTGTTTTGCATTATACAACACTAATATGGATTGGGCCTCCACGTACTTTTGGGTATATATGGGAGGACAACACTAAGTTGCTATCCATCCTTAGGTAATCGAATCGACCACCTTGTACACTGTGATACACCGAACACAGCATTCAGGGAGATTGCCTGGCTGTACTTCTTAGTTCACCGGGAGGTATTCTATAGTTCACAGTTGCTTGGTAAACCTTTTGCCTAGATTATCCTTTTTCTGTTTTGTTATGTTACTTTCATTAAAATAAATTTAATTGACCACAAGTAAAATCCTCCACGCTCGCTCCTTAGTTGATCTTAGGTTGAGACATATGGTGACAAATCCATAGTCCACCAATCAAGGAATTCCTTTTGTTGGGAATCCTAGTCCTTTTCCTCCTTTTGGAAATATTGGTGCTCCTTATATGGCTACATTTTCCCTTCCGGGACTTACCATTAGCTTGCCAATATGGTTGTTTTCAACCTCCTTGGTTCAAAATGTTGTGATTTCTCCGCAATTGAGTACTCCTCCAACTGGACAAAATCAACCTCTAGTTGATCCTAAAGTTAACCCTTTTCCTTCTTCCTTAGTTGTTTCTTCCTCCCCTTCTTCCTCTTCGCCTGGTGAAAGTATTGGTACTAGTAACCAGGTGGCTAAGAAGAAGAATAAAGGGAATAAGAAGAAGAAGAAGCAAATTCAGCAGAGAGGCAACCTATAAAACATTGCTTTGAATGCAACTTCTAATGAGAAACCATCTGTCAAGCTTCACAAAGTTCGATATCCATGAAAACTTTGTACGGGAGACCATATTCTTCGAAATTGTTCTGGTATTCCTCATATCTTAGAAGAATGGTCTTCCTGTTCACATCATCCTATGTCATCAACTTTTGGAGAGCATGCTAGTGATGCACCATCAACTAGTGGTAGTAAAGTTCATGGAAATAAGGGTAAAATTAAGTTTCCCTATAGATTATGTGAAGGGAATCACCCCATTCACCTTTTTCCCTATCTGGATGAAGCTAAAAAAGTGTTGGATAACCATCATGCTTCACTGTGGAAACTTCCATCTAGTTACAGGAGGCTATCCCTTAATCCTTCACTAGTTGATGAATTGATTGGCCAAAGTCAACCATCGGTCAAGCCCACTCTCTCTTAATGTGAATCCAAAGAGTCCATACCCAACCCAAATCAGCAGGTCGAGGAAACAGTTGACCCGATTTCACCTTCAGTTAATTGTACCTTTCCTTAAGAGAGTGGGTATGGTACCACTCAAGTTCTTTTCATTTCTTCAGATTTGAATGAGCTTGGAGGAGACCCTCCTATTCCATTAAGACAGGAGGAAAATCCTTCTGTTCTTGTAACTCAAGGGGGTAATTCTCCCGTTCTAGCAAGATTTCATCTTCCTTCTTATGTGCCTTTCCAGATCATGGTACAAGTTTGTAATATGATTGTATCTGGAACTATTATAGATGAAGGTGCATCTGTGAGTATCCTTTCCTCTACTGCTTGGCAAGCGCTTGGTTCACCACCACTTGTGTCTGTTACCCAGAATCTGTTGGCTTTTAACAGAGGAACCAGTCAACCATTAGGGATCCTTCCTCATTTTCCTATTACTTTGGGAGGAAAAATCGTTTATCTGAATGTGATGGTAGTCCTAGGCCCTTTAGATTACAATTTACTTCTTGGGTACGACTATGTTTATGACATGGGAGCTATTATTTCAACACTCTTTCGAATGATTTGTTTCCCACATGAAGGCAAAATTGTCACCATTGACCAGCTTTCATTTCCTAGTCCAAATATCGCTTCTAGTCAACCATCTTCCCTAAATGGTCCTTTTGTTCCAATGGTATCATCCTCGCCATGGGCTAATTATGTGGCAACCCGTTCCATGCCTACATCAACTGACGATCAATTCAGTGATGTTGTACATTATGTGTTAGGGGCATTGGAACCAGATCTCTCTAGTGTTCTCCCGTCTGATGAGAACCTCCTGGAATTCATGACTTCTTATTAGTCGTGAACAAGGAAAATGAGGAAAGTTCATTGTCTTATGTCAGCCTCCTTAAAAATGAAACCAAGGATATGAGGATAGTTCCTGGTCTTGTGACAACCTCGTTAAAAAATGAAACAAAGGAATATGAGGATACTTCCTGGTCTTGTGTCAACCTCATTAAAAAATGAAACAAGGAGTATGAGGATAGTCCCTTGTATTGTGTCAACCTCGTTAAAAAATGAAACAAAGGGTAGGAGGAGACTTCCTTGTCTTCTGTCAACCTCGTTAAAAAATGAAACAAGGAATATGAGGATAGTTCCTTGTCTTGTGTCAACATCATTAAAAAATGAAACGAAGGATATGAGGATAGTTCCTTGTCATGTGTCAACCTCGTTGAAAAATGAAACCAAGGATATGAGGATAGTTCCTGGTCTTATGTCAACCTTGTTAAAAAATGAAACAAGGAGTACGAGGATAGTTCCTTGTCTTGTGTCAACCTCATTAAAAAATGAAACCAAGGATATGAGGGTAGTTCCTTGTCTTGTGTCAAGCTCGTTAAAAAATGAAACCAAGGATATGAGGATAGTTCCTTGTCTTGTGTTAAGCTCGTTAAAAAATGAAACAAGGAATCTGAACAGAGTTCCTTGTCTTGTGTCAAGCTCATTAAAAAATGAAACAAGGACACCTGGAGCAAAGTTCCAAGTCGAGTCTTTGATTAGATCTCGTAAAATCCCAGTCGAGTCTTTCACTTGATCTTGTAAAAGAACCTTCATTCCATCCACCTCATAGACATGAGTAGTCTACTTAGGTGGATGTAATGAAGCTTGGGGGGCATGCACCTAGCAGTAAATTTAAGTTTCCCTGTAGGTTATGTGAAGGGAATCACCCCATTCAAATTTGTCCCTATCTTGATGAAGCCAAAAAGGTGTTGGATAACCGTCTTGCTTCACCGCAGCGACTTCCATCTGGTTACATGAGACTCTCCCTTCCATCATGTTGGGGGCATGTAAGCCAATATCAAGCATAGTTCTTCATTTCAAGCTTGTGTAAACATGAAACTGAATCCAAGAATAGTTTTTCATTTCAAGCTTGTGTAAACATGAAACTGAATCCAAGCATAGTTCCCTATGGTTCAAGCTTGTGTAAAAATGAACCCATCTCCATTTTAACCCTCGTGATTTTCATTCTATCAACCTTTTCTGTCAGATGAGCCTTGGGTTTTCTCCTTCCATCATCACTATCTACTTCGTCGATCATACGCTTTCACTTGGTTTTTTTTACCCTTTTTGAGGAATTGTTGCAATGAGTGGTCTTATTAGCCATCCTCTTCACATAAATCAACATGTTTTGAGAAGTTCCAACATCACCGGAACCAGTTGCTATCCTAGACACCACTCGTTCCTCAAAATGGAGTCCTATTTAAGCTCTTTTCACACTCTAAACATGAAAATATTTTCAAGTGCTTGTCCTTTTCAGCTCATTAACAGATTGGAAGCGAAATCTCTCTCATATTGTTTTACGCTTTTTCGGGCTTGAGAGATTAATCTATGAAAAATAACTTGTGGAGTTTTCTTTTTGTCCCTTTTCAAACTCTCTAAACATGAAAAGGATCGAGTTATCATTGTCATTAAACTCGTTAAAACATCAAATAGTGACAAACTTGTCCATCTAGGAAAGACCGAGTTTCACCTTTGGTAGACTCGTCAAAACATTAAATAGTGATGGATTCACCTGAAGGGTGGAATTATACAAAAAGCATATGTTATCCTCCTAAAGCTTGATAAAAGTAAATAGGTATTTTTCAGCATGGACTAGGGAAAATGTGAAAAAGGGGAAACCACTTTATGGTAGTAGGTTGCTCTTGAACATGACACTTTCACTTCATCTCCATGACTATTTGGGTTGGGTTATCTGCTTGACAGTTACCATACTTATGGTCTATCCAACCATCCATCACTGTTGTTTTGGGTCAATGTTGCGAATTCATTCAAAATATTTCGGTTGGGTTATCTGCTTGATGGTTATCATACCTATGGTCTATCAAACCATCCATCAATTTGGTTTTGGGTCAATGCTACCAATTCATTGAGTGTCGCTGACATGTTCAAGAGAAGTCAATCAGTAAAATTCATCCTTTGCAATACCATAAACCTTCATTTTAATAACCACCATTCCTGAACCTTGTGTCGTTAGTCAAGTTGCATCTCCAAAATCATTACACGTGTTTCATGTCGTTGATGTGGGATACATCAAGGCCCTCCTGTGATGAGTCGCTTCGACTTAGAAACACCCTTCTAGTACCTTGACACTTGCATACATCAATGGCAATTTTCTCACTTCTGGCGATAGGTTGACATCAATGGCCTTCTACCGAAAGACTTTGTATGGTGTTCGACATCAAATCATCCATTCACACCATGCATAATGTACTGCAGTACCTTGAGGATCATTATTGTTATCAGTGACTTCTCTCGTGTTTGTTAACAACTTACATCATTGGCTTGTAATCAGATGGTGTCTTCCGATGTTCGACTTCAGATTGCATATTCACATGGCTAGACTCATATTTGAGCGAACGATTGAACAATATAGAAGACCCCAAATGTAGTTTCATCCATCCCGGCTTTGATTTCAGGAGTACTAAATCATATGTACAATGGATTTACATTGATTGTAATTCTCATCATGGATTTATATCTGTGGATGATTGTTTATGTACACGTAATGAAAGTTTATAAGATTAGCATGGGTATTCCTTCCCTCAATGATTCATGTGAAAATCAAAATATCATGATATATGTATTGTAATTGATGCAGGTCACCTTCCACTTCGATACATCCTCATCACATCGTAGAGCATTTCATTCGACATTTACATTTTTTTGGCTTCATGCTTTAGGGGGAAGCTTTTACAGATCCATTTGGGCACATCACTCCATTCATCGAGATCAATATTTTATGGCTCATCAAACCCTAATTCTAGTTTCTACATGCCCTAAACAAGTCACCCCTTTGAATGCATCCTTCCTAGACAGTTTCATGACATGAAGACATCCAGAAATGGCCTCTAGAGGGACCAGCACAGGTAGGCCCATGTAAGGGTGTGCTGCAGAGTAGTTAAGTCCATGCCAGGGTGCTCTGTAGAGCACTTAGGCTTCCTTTCACCTGTGCTGGGTGAGTTTGAGCAAAATTCACATAGGGTTTGGGGAATATTCTAATCTTTTGGAGTCATCTAGAAGGTTCCCTCACTTATCAACTCCTATGAGCTCAAAAATGGATGAGGAATGAGTTAAGATGCATTCTATCCTCTCATCTCTTCCTCCATGGAACTAATTCTAAGTATGGAAGGACATTCAATACCACCATTTATGACAAAACCTCCTTCATATCCCTATAAATTGACCACTCATCTAAGTGACCAGGTGTTGGAAATAATACTGAGAGGGGGGGTTGAATCAGTATTATCAAATCAATAAAGCTTTTTCATTTCCATACTTAGATACATATACGCTACTTCAATTAAGGGAACCCATGTGTATACCCAACTGTGTCTAATGCAACTAGTGTATATCTAGAATACTTATGATTCCATTAATCCATTAAATGTTGATCTTTAGTTAGTGCATCAGAACTTCTTTAACCATATGTATAGTAAGCAGGTGTAGTAAAATAGAACATATAATCACACACAAGAAGCACACATCAACACCGTGATATAAGGTGGAAACCTAATGTGGGTGAAAACCACCTGCTGCAAGTCGTCTCTATCTTCTTTTAATAAGAAACTTCTTTTACAATAGTTTTGTACTGGTGCAGTCTTATACCAGTACGCAGGGTTCTACCTGCAGAAGGCTACAACCTTCTCTCATTCTCCAGACTCTCCTGGAACGTAGCTACAACCCCCTTAGCTCTTGTACTAGTTGAGATACTAGTACGCAGGCTACTACCTGCAGAAGACTACAACCTTCTCTTCCTTCCACGGACCACATTTCATAAATTTCCAGACTGGATCCACACATAACATCAATCAAACATCAAGCATTTCTGCATCAACCAATCACCTTTTCACCAATCAAAACTGAATCAAAATAAACATTTCTCTGATGACTGTACCCAGATCAAAATAAGAGTAATGAGACCGCACTTATGAACCCAGAACACTGTAGCAATAAACAGAAGCAGCTAGAACATAAATCAAGAGATGTATGCTACTTCACTATTCAGAAACCTGCGTACAGATCTATAAATTCATTCTTTCAGACATTCAGATATTAGTTAACCCAGATTATGAGAGTTATAGATCAAGCGTGCGCCACATATCACAGATCAAAATCATATAGAGATACCACTATTCCATCCTTAAGATTTTGACCCATCAATAGAACTTATCCTTCTCCTTGCGCTCAGGTTCCTTCTTCATTCAGATCAAGATCTACACCATAACCCAATCACAGTATTCCAGATCTAGCACTTTATTAGATATTCAATAATTCAGAAGATACCTTGCCAAATGATCTCCTTCCTCTTTTATAGCCTTAGGCATTTCACAATACCACGGACCAAAAACCATAACAATTCAATACCACGGACCCAATACTTGGGTTCAATTCTTTTGGATGCAATACCATGGCCCAAAACCATAAGTTCAAATACCAAGGACTAAATACCATGAACCAACCATAAGATTTCCCATGTGCGTGCGCTTTTCCCTGCATGAAAGTGCATGAAATTTTCTCTGCATGAAAGTGTGTAAACTTTTCTCTGCATGAAATTGCGTGAACGTTTCTCTGCATGAAAGTGCGTGAACTTTTCTCTGCATGAAAGGAAATTTTCTCTATATGAAAGTGCGTGAACTTTTCTCTACATGAAAGGAACTTTTCTCTGCATGAAAGTGCGTGAACTTTGCTGCACCATAATTTATCATCTAAGATGATTTTCCATCATGAAAGTGTGCGAACTTTTCTCTGCATGAAAGTGCGTGAACTTTTCTCTACATGAAAGAAACTTTTTCTCTGCATGAAAGTGCATGAACTTTGCTGCACTATAATTTATCAACTGAGATGATTTTCCATCAAGGAAAACACTTGTCTCATAATGCCAACAATCTCCCCCTTTGGACTTGATGGCAAAGCTAACTTGTCATACTGAAAACTATCATCTGATTCCTTTGAGTTGTCTGGCATCCCATGCATTCAGTCACATCTGATATCTCTTCTGTAGATTCATCTAGTTATAAATAAGTGAGATGTTCTTCTACAAGTGGGTTGCCATCAAGTACAACACATGCATCATAATGCCAACAATCTCCCCCTTTGGACTTTATGGCAACAATACTAGATCACTCTCCCTCTTTGACATCAAGGGCAAAGGGTGGACCAAGATATTCTCTTCCTTTGATAAACATTTTGCTGTTCATACTCCCCCTGAGTGCTTGCTGAAATTTCTGAATGAGCTCCCCTTTTGTATATGCCAAGGTGTACCAATCTGTCCATGCTCCCCCTGAGTACATGTTGAGTCTCTGCACTACTGAAGTGTGTTGTTCATGCTCCCCCTGACTATAGGCAAGATCTGCAAAAAGATGTTCTACAAGAAGAACATGACTCTATCATAAATGACCTTCCTATCACCAAAGACTCATACATACATCCATCTCTCAACCAAGTGAGGATATACAAATATTGACTCATCCACCCAACCAAGTGGGCTTACAATAGAATTTTACTCATGATAAACAAGTACATTACATCATTCATCCCAAGCATAGTGGGGAAACCAAAATAGGCCATTACATAACCTTGATAACAAAAGACATATATGACATGGAGACGAAATATCTAGAGCAAGACTATGAAAGTCATCAGTAAATAATATCAGCAGCATTTGTCAATCACTATTCAGATCAACAACCTATAAATTTCCTATAGCAAGGTATGTCTGTATATAGATATCAACTCATCCTCTTGAAAGACATCATAGCCATCTCATCAACATCAAGATCTGCATGATCTTATATATCATCCATGTATCATCATTCGGGGACATCTATATCAATCAACATATGTAAGTATCAATCTATCATTTTATCATCATCATGTCTCCAACAATGCAATTTTGAGTAATCATTCATGTATCCGGCATACTGTATATAGTACTATGTATCTTTAGCTCAAGATCATGAACTGCAACAATCCTCATCCAAAAGAGAGCCAAGAACTATATGAGACTTGCATCAACTATATTATATGATCTTTATGCATATGATGATAGCAGCATATGATAGACTCATCATCAAGTAATGAAGATGTGCATACAAGCTTTGTACTTCTCCTTATACTTATGAAGATCACCATGTAAGCACCATATATGCATTATTAGAGAATCAATCACAAATCTGATTTGAACATCAACTATGTAACCCCAAGAAACATATGGACAACCCATAACCATAGCAAGATATATCACATAGCCATATAAGCATCATCACCAAGGACTACTAACCATAATGCCAACAATGCAGCATTAGAAGATTATTTGCTCCCCCTAAACCTGTGCCATCTTGTTTACTATCAGATCTGATCATGCATATATCAGCAGGAAGTATCAAGGCATTATCATCATCAAGTTAGGATAAAAAACACTTCTAAACATCATACAAGTATCAAGACATTTCCTCACATCATCAGCAAATTGTAACCATTATCAAACAGAACAAATAATGGACTGAATCATATCAGACCCTTTTCTGAGCCTGTCCCTACTACTTTTCCTCAGACTGACATATACGCGACTATGCAGTGTGTAACTCGCGTATATATGCAACTTCCTTTTATGCAACTTGTGTATGAGATTTAGGACACTGAAGTTTTACACTTTCAGTTCCCCCTGAGTTTGTTATGTCTGTATATGGTGTTGTGCCACATCTTCCTGACTAGACTTCCTTCTTCTTCCATATCTTCAAGTGTGATGATGTTTTCTCCTTTTGGTGTGGTGCCCGTACTTTGTTCCTGCATTCCTTAGCTATATGTCCAAGCTTGTTGCATGCATAACATCTTACATGTTTCATATTCGTTCTGTAGCAATCAATAGCTTTGTGACCGAACATATTGCAAGAAAAACAATATCCATTAAAGTACCTAGACCGTGATGATATTTCTAGGTGATGATCTTGAACCATTCTTCTTCTGCATCTGGCTGCAACATGTCCAAGATTATGACATACATAACATTCAACCTTATTTATTGTAGGAGTAAAAGATTTTCTTTGAAGAATTTCTTTCCTTGGCTATTGATGGGGTTGACCTCTCATCTCCTTGTTGAGCATTTCAGATTTTGCATTAGATTCCCTTGTCTTACTTTGTGAACT
>APFE030181848.1:264354-307432 GCA_000404065.3 Pinus taeda
ATATATAGAAAGGAGGTTTTGTCATTTGTATCATCCAAGAATTGTTCATTTATCTAATGTAAAGGAGGTTGCCCCCTCGAAGAGGCTGAATTCTAAGGCGTTGATCTATCTTTTCTATCTTTTCTTGAGTTGGTTTCATAACACATTCCCTTTTGTTCAATAGATCTTGTTGATCTCTAATTTTGTCTGTGAGCATTTTAAATTCTGCCTCTATTTGATATCTTTCTTGCTCACCCATAAGAGCACATTCAGTTGTTTCACTATCACTTTCATCATCTTCAAATGGATAGATAATAGGATCACCTGAGGATAAAAAATTCATACCTGATAGTTCTTGTTCATCTTCATTCTGAAGGGATTCTGAATTTGAAGTGCTTCTTCTGCATATTCCCCAATCGATACTCCCACTGTCATAGTTCTTCTGAGATGTCTTCTTCTTCTTAGGTGCTTTCTTCTTAAGCTTCTTTCCCATTGTTCCACGGATCTCCTTCAAATGATCAAGCTTCTACCAAAGGACCTGCTTTGGTACCAATTGTTGGAAATAATACTGAGAGGGGGGGGGGTGAATTAGTATTATCAAATCAATAAAACTTTTTCATTTCCATACTTAGATACATATACGCTACTTCAATTAAGGGAACTCGCGTGTATACCCAACTGTTTTTAATGCAACTAGCGTATATCTAGAATACTTATGATTCAATTAATCCATTAAATGTTGATATTTAGTTAGTGCATCAGAACTTCTTTAACCATATGTATAGTAAGCAGGTGTAGTAAAACAGAATAGATCATCACACATAAGAAGCACACATGAACACCATGATATAAGGTGGAAACCCAATGTGGGTGAAAACCACCTGCGGCAAGTCGTCTCTATCTTCTTTTAATAAGAAACTTCTTTTACAATAGTTCTGTACTGGTGTAGTCTTATACCAATACGCAGGCTTCTACCTGCAGAAGGCTACAACCTTCTCTCATTCTACAGACTCTCCTGGAAGGGAGCTACAACCTCCTTAGCTCTTGTACTAGTTGAGATACTAGTACGCAGGCTGCTACTTGCAAAAGACTACAACCTTCTCTTCCTTCCAGGGACCACGTTTCATAAATTTTCAGACTGGATCCACACATAACATCAATCAAACATCAAGAATTTCTGCATCAACCAATCACCTTTTCACCAATCAAAACTGAATCAAAATAAACACTTCTCTAATGACTGTACCCAGATCATAATAACAGTAATGACACCCCACTTCTGAACCCATAACACTGTAGCAATAAACAGAATCAGCTAGAACATAAATCAAGAGATGTACGCTACTTCACTATTCAAAAACCTGCGTACAGATCTATAAATTCATTCTTTCAAACATTCAGATATTAGTTAACCCAGATTATCAGATTTATAGATCAAGCGTGCGCCACTTTTCACAGATCAAAATCATATAGAGATACCACTATTCCAGCCTTAAGATTTTGACCCATCAATAGAACTTATCCTTCTCCTTGCGCTCAAGTTACTTCTTCATTCAGATCAATCTGCACCATAGCCCAATCACAGTATTCCAAATCTAGCACTTTATCAGATATTCAATAATTCAGAAGATACCTTGCCAAATGATCTCGTTCCTCTTTTATAGCCTTAGGCCTTTCACAATACCACGGACCTAAAACCATAACAATTCAATACCATGGACCCAATACTTGGGTTCAATTCTTTTGGACCCAATACCATGGCCCAAAACCATAGGTTCAAACACCAAGGACTAAATACCATGAACCAACCATAATATTTCCCATGTGCGTGCGCTTTTCCCTGCATGAAAGTGCGTGAACTTTTCTCTGCATGAAAGTGCGTGAACTTTTCTCTGCATGAAAGGAACTTTTCTCTGCATGAAAGTGTGTGAAATTTTCTCTACATGAAAGGAACTTTTTTCTGCATGAAGGTGTGTGAACTTTTTTTCTGCATGAAAGGAACTTTTCTCTGTATGAAAGTGCGTGAACGTTTCTCTGCATGAAAGTGCGTGAACTTTTATCTGCAGGAAAGTGTGTGAACTTTGTTGCACTATAATTTATCATTTGAGATGATTTGCCATCATGAAAGTGCGTGAACATTTCTCTGCATGAAAGTGCATGAAATTTTCTTTGCATGAAAGAAACTTTTTCTCTGCATGAAAGTGCGTGAACTTTGTTGCACTATAATTTATCATCTAAGATGATTTGCCATCAAGGACAACACTTGTCTCATAATGCCAACAATCTCCGCCTTTGGACTTGATGGCAAAGCTAACTTGTCATACTGAGAACTATCATCTGATTCCTTTGAGTTGTCGGGCATCCCATGCATTTAGTCACATCTGATATCTCTTCTGTAGATTCATCTAGTTATAAATAAGTGAGATGTTCTTCTACGAGTGGGTTGCCATCAAGTACAACACATGCATCATAATTCCAACACCAGGTGCTGGAATATTTTGAATTGTAAGGAGATAATGTTACTATGAGAATCGGCTTTGAAGTAAGTATTTTAATGCTACAAGTTTTTCATGCTTTTGATGTGATGTGGATGGGATCCAAGTTGGAGGAATGACTTTGAATCAGACATAATGGTTGTAATTCCTTCTTCTATTCAATAAAGTATTTGAACCTTTATCCCATATGTTTGTATTGTCTTATGATGCTTATATGTGTGAAATGAATCTGATTCCATTTACTTGTATTCAATAGATATATTTCTTTGATCGATTCTTTGTCTTCTGTTTCTTTTTACAAGTACTTCTCAAGCATGTTAAGTATGGGAAGGAGCGACAGGATCGATACAAAGGAGACAAGAGGAAAGCAGAACTACAAGTAGGTCTTCTCATCTTCTTTGTCTTATCTATTGCTTATAGGAAAAGGCTAAAGTGCTTTAAACTGATGTTCTAGATATGGCTACTTATCTAGGGAATTAGTATTTCTCCATAGATACCGAATTATCCAAAATAGATATGATAATGACAAGTTGATATGAAACAATAAATATATTATGAAACACTAATACTCAAATAGTAGTCCCCAAGGAGGAGTTTGCATTCTTGAAAGTTTGTCTTGTGCCACAAATATTACCAAATGAAAACTAATTTTGGGCACGGTTCTTAATACGCATTAAATTAAATACTCTTGAAATGTCCAAAATAGAAAAGCATAAAGATGTGGTTGGAGCTCATATCAGCTAAAAACAAGTGTGTACATTATTTGGGAAACAAGTAAGAGTTGACATAGTATTCATAGTGATATGAGTGCTTATGTAATCCTATAAACCATTTAGAGAACATTATCCACTTTGATGATTTCCATCAATAAGTGATAAAATGATAAAAACATAAAGATGGGGGATGAAGATTATATTGGATAAAAACAAGCATGTACATCATTTGGCACACAAGTTAGTGATGCCATATTATTCACAGTAATACATGTGCCCATGAAATCCTACAAGCCATTTAGAGAACACTATCCACTTTGATGATTTCCATCATTAACTAATAACATAGAAATTTTGAGGGAAGCAAATCATAGTAGCCAAAGGAAATGAAAATAATCATTATGCTTCATTGATCACATGCAGACCTAAAATACCATTTAGATGATTGAATATTGAATGATTAATATAATTTTAAGGAAATCCATAGCCATACTGTTTTCCCACACCCTATCACTGGCTGCGTGTGTTTTTTAGAAAATGTCGAATGTTGCTGCAATAACCATATGGGTTGAGATCTTGTAAAAAAAAATCAAAAGAATTTTTATTTTTTTACATCAAAAGCACATTTTACCAATAGAAGTATTTAAAAAAAAAAAAAACAGTACACAGATTTTACAGTACGCAGTTTTTTTTTTGCCAGCAGAAGTTTTTTTTACAGTACGCATTCAATCATATCTATTGTGGGAATAGTTCTCATTGGTAAAGAGAACTATCTTGAGTGATCCTGCATGATAAAACACACCCTCATTTTCAATGAGTTGTGGAAAGGAGTGTGTATTGAAGACGGAGACAAAGAGCCAGAACAACCTAACTCAGATAAAGAACTCGCCATTTGGGAAAATAAGAACAACAAAGCTTATGCATTAATCGCAGCATCTGTAAATGAAGAGGTGAGTCACCATATTTCACCTTTTTCAACTACTTTTGAAGCCTTACAAAAGCTGAAAGAACTCTATGACTCACATTCTGCACTTGAAGTTGTTTAACTCATGATTAAACTCTTCACTCTTGAATTGCAAAATAATGATCCTCTTGCTCTTGCATCCGAAGTAAAGTCTATAATGCATGATATGAAAGTCACGAACGTCAAATTGGATGTTCCTCTTATCACTTTTCTGAAGGCACTTTATCCTACTACTCCAATTATCTTGAGTCATTGCAAGTAAATGGAAATCTCAAAGATATTACCTCTGACTCTCTTGTAAAAAAATTTGCTGAAAGAGAGAAAGCTTTTGGAAAGAAGACAGCCCCTGAATCTTCTGAAGAGGTTGTGTGCCTTGCTCATAAATAAAAGAATCATGCTCAATATTCTTCTAGAGGAATAGGTGGTCGAAGAGGAAGAGGAATATATTTCAGAGGTAGCGGGGGTAGACACTCTCAAGGAGAAAAGGAAGATTTGCACTGCATATGCTGCAAAAGAAATGGATCACATGATGCCTCTACATGCAAAATACCTTGGGAGAAAATTGAGCAGCAAAGAAATCAACCCAAAGGTAAAGCTAATGACAAAAACAAAGGTAAAGCACCTGAATCTACTTATTATGTGGTGGCACAATGTAATATTGGAGTAAATAAAGATTTATTTAATGCTTCACTTGCTTCTTGGAAAAATGATTGGTTGCTTGATTCAAGAGAAACTTGCCACATCAGTCATAGAAAAGATTTTTTTGAAGAATTTATTGACAATGTTGATGGAGCAGTATACTTTGCAGACCAATCAAAAATCAAGCCATCAGGGCTTGGCACAATCAGGCTTAAACTGCTTGGTCTTCCAGAATTTCTTCTGCATCATGTTCTATATCTCCCACAGCTCAAGAAAAACTTGTTGTCCTTGGTCCACATATGCTAGCAAGCTCACTCCATTCATATGTTTGATGGCAAGCTTGAGGTAAGAAAAGCATCTAACCACTCACTTGTCGGGAATAGAAGAAGAAAGGCTTCTCAAACTGCAAGGAACATCTGCTCATGCACAACATTTCTCATACAATTCTCGTCATGAAGAAGGTACACTTCCATCAAGTTTATTATGGCATGCTAGATTTGGACATTTGAACTATGACAGTCTCCGCTTATTGAAGAAAAATGGTGTTGCTGGTTTGCCTACATTTCCTAGAAAACTTAAGCAATGTGATGCTTGCATTCTAGGAAAGCATAGCAA
Organism: Pinus taeda; assembly: GCA_000404065.3. Taxonomy (NCBI): domain Eukaryota; kingdom Viridiplantae; phylum Streptophyta; class Pinopsida; order Pinales; family Pinaceae; genus Pinus; species Pinus taeda. The sequence continues at coordinate 269,760 of APFE030181848.1, forward strand.
ACAGTCTTTTCATGATTCACATTCAAGAACACATAGGAAACTTGAACTCATTCATTTAGATTTATGTGGTCCAATTCCTGTTTCTTCTGCAAATGGAAATAAATATATCATGACGTTTATTGATGACTACACCAGAATGTGCTGGGTCTATTTATTGAAGAACAAATCTGATGCTTTTCAAACATTCAAGAATTTTCATAAATGGTGCACAATCTCATATTGGGTCTATTCGCATTGAAAATGGAAAAGAATACACATCAAATGAATTTGAAAATGATCTTCGTCAACATGGGATCAAACATCAAACAACTGTGCCCTATAATCTCGAACAGAATGGTGTAACTGAAAGAATGAATAGAAGAATCTTGAATATGGTACGATCCATGCTTTTCTTCAAAAATGTAAAGATAATGTTTTGGGCTGATGTTGTTCTATGTGCTGCATATATAAAGAATAGATGTCCATCTAATGCTATAAGAAACAAGACTCCTTATGAATTGTGGTATGGACATGTTCCTTCGGTAAAACATCTCAGGGTCTTTGGTTCCACCTGTTATGCTTTGATACCAAAGGTACATAGAAACAAACTTGGTGCTAGAAGTCGTAAGTGTATCTTCCTGGGGTATTCAAACACCTCCAAAGCATACCGCCTCTATGATGAAGTAAATGAAAAGTTTGTTGTATCTAGAGATGTAATTTTTCTTGAATCATCCAAATCTGACAATGTTGTTGAGCGGCAACTTGATCGCTTGGATAGATTCGCAAAAACAAAATCATTTCAAGAATTTGATAATCAGATTCCACATCTTGAAGGGGGGATTCCTAAGCGCGATTTTATCTTTTTGTTGAAAATATCTCGATTTTAACAACACTGCTCTGGAGAGTCCCATATTTGTTAGTCATATATGTCATCTTCATGTTTACTGCATACGCTGTCTATGGGTTGCATTGAAACGATATTATATGTTGCGTTGTCTAAGAAACAATCCATTGATACACACTAAGCATGCACGCCGTGGGAATAGGAGTCAAAACGCGGTGAATTTGAGAGATCCGGGGATTGAAATAATCATCACCAGCGCCTTCGCAAAAGTTTAAGGAGCCTCTGCAGAATTTTAATGCGTGACTTCAATCCGTGCAAATATCTTTCATGGAACGTTAGACGTTGTTCTCCTCATCATTGATTCTTCCCTCCCGTTTTGTGCCTACCTGTCATTCTTTTTCCGCTGTGCCTACTTGTCATTCTTTTCTCCTTGTTCGCGTTTGTCATTAAGAATGACCAGACATTTCCTGTTCGCCCTGGCGTTACACGTCAGTAATAGAGTATACATGGTTTTTCTCTATTCCACGTGGTATGCTTTCGGATCATGAATCACCTGCGTTTTTGAATACACCTCGGCCTCTCCATCGAATGGCCTCTCCATCGCACTCTGGTATCCCCGCCCCTCTGGTTGACATATCACTCGCAGCAACCATACCACCTCTATTTCATTTAAATCCGTTATAGCACCTGAATCTGTTATAGTTGGGGGATTTTGGATGTAGTAGGTTTTGTGGCGTTTGTATATTTTTCAGGGTTTAAATGAGGTTTTAGAGGTGAAAGAAGAATTGGTTTTTAAAGCGCTCTATCGAATTTTGAGGTGCACAATGTACTAAAATGGGCCTTTCGTGATGTAAGAGGAAAAATCTGCATTTTATGTGATTAATGTAATATCGATCTAACGCTGATTTGGAAGAGATTTTTTGACAGTGCATAGCTGATCTGAATATTTCTTTGGGAAATGTTTTATAATAATCAATTTTCATGTAAAGTGTTTTGAAGACTCCGCCATTATCATACACTGTCACGGTATCTCTGAAGAGATGGTCGAAGAGGAAGTTATTTCAGAGACAGGGGGGCAGACACTCTCAAGAAAAAAAGGCAGATTTGCACTGCATACCCTGCAAAAGAAATGGATCACATGATGGCTCTACATGCAAGTTACCATGGGACAAAATTGAGCAGCAAAGAAACCAACAGAAAGGTAAAACTAATGACATAGACAAAGGTAAAGCACCTGAATCCGCTCACTATGTTGTGGCACAATGTAATATTAGAGTAAATGAAGATTTATTTAATGCTTCACTTGCTTTTTGGAAAAATGATTGGTTGCTTGATTCAGGAGCAACTTGCCACATGACTCATAGAAAAGATTTTTTTAAAGAATTTACTGACAATGTTGATGGAGCAGTATACTTTGTTGACCAATAAAAAATCAAGCCATTAGGGCTTGGCACAATCAGGCTTAAATTGCCTGGTCTTCCAGACTTTCTTCTGCATCATGTTCTATATTTCCCACAACTCAAGAGAAACTTGCTGTCCTTGGTCCACATTCGCCAACAAGGTCACTCCATTCATATATTTGATGGCAAGCTTGAGGTGAGAAAAGCATCTAACCACTCACTTGTCATGAGGGGAATAGAAGAAGAAAGGCTTCTGAAGCTACAAGGTACCTTTGTTCGTGCACAACATTTCTCATACAATTCTCATTATGAAGAAGGTACACTTCCATCAAGTTTATTATGGCATGCTAGATTTGGACATTTGAACTATGACAGCTTTCGCTTGTTGAATAAAAATGTTGTTGCTAGTTTGCCTACAATTCCTAAGAAATTTAAGCAATGTGATGCTTGCATTCTAGGAAAGCATAGCGAACAGTCTTTTCATGATTCACATTCAAGAGCACATAGAAAACTTGAACTCAGTCATTGAGATTTATGTGGTCCAATGCCTGTTCCTTCTGCAAATGGAAATAAATATATGATGACATTTGTTGATGACTACACTAGAATGTGTCGGGTTTATTTATTGAAGAACAAATCTGATGCTTTTCAAACATTCAAGAACTTTCATAAATGGATTGAAAATGATGCACAATCTCATATTCTGTCTATTCACACTGATAATGCAAAAGAATACACATCAAATGAATTTGAAAACTATCTTCGCCAACATGGGATCAAACATCAAACAACTGTACCTTATAATCCCCAACAAAATGGTGTAGCTGAAAGAATGAATAGGACAATCTTAAATATGGTATGCTCCATGCTCTTTTTCAAAAATGTAAAGATAATGTTTTGGGCAGATGCTGTTCTATGTGCTGCATATATAAAGAATAGATGTCCATCTAATGCTATTAGAAACAAGACCCCATATGAAGTGTGGTATGGGCATGTTCCTTCGGTAAAGCATCTTAGGGTCTTTGGTTCCACCTGTTATGCCTTGATACCAAAGGTACGTAGAAACAAACTTGGTGCAAGAAGTCGTAAGTGTATCTTCCTGGGGTATTCAAACACCTCCAAAGCATACCGTCTCTATGATGAAGTCAATAAAAAGTTGGTTGTATCTAGAGATGTAATTTTTGTTGAATCATCCAAAACTGACAATGTTTTTGAGCGGCAACTTGATTGCTTGGATAGATTCACAAATGCAAAATTATTTCAAGAATTTGATAATCAGATTCCACATCCTGAAGGGGGGATTCCTATACTAGATCAACATGTGGAATCTTCTTCTGAAGAACACTCTCCCCCGCATGAAACTCCAACAACGGATGATGCTTTAAGTGATGTGATTGATAGGATTGGGAGTCTCAATTTTGATTCAGTCCTAACTCAATCAACAGAGCAGCCTGGACCATTTGAGAAAGGTCCCCCAAAGTGGCTGACAAAGGCACTTGAAAGTGTTCATCCTGATGATGTTGGAAAGACAAGAACTAGAAATTCAAACCGACAAAATGGAGGTAATGTAGATGACTCTAATTCACCTGTTGATATGGATGTTTCTTATGATTGTGAATTGAACTTGTCTACAAATTTTGAACCAACTTCCTTCAAAGAAGCTGCTTTTAATGATGAATGGAAAGAAGCGATGCAAAAGGAGTATGATGCCCTCATAAAGAACGACACTTGGAAGCTAGTTGATCTTCCATTAGGAACCAAACCAATTGGATGCAAGTGGGTCTACAAGAACAAGTATAAAGTTGATGACTCACTTGACAAGCGCAAAGCTAGGGTTGTGGCAAAAGGTTTTGCACAGAAGGAAGGGGTCGATTATGAGGAGACTTTTGCCCCCACAGCAAAATGGGCTACCATCCGGACACTTTTTGCCCTATTAGCTCAGAACGGTTGGAAAGTCCATCAAATGGATGTAAAAACTGCTTTCTTGAATGGAGATCTAAAAGAGAATGTTTTTATGTCCTAGACTGAAGGATTTGCTATGAAAGGACATGAACAAAAAGTATGCAAACTTGTGAAATCCTTGTATGGCCTCAAACAAGCACCGCGAGCCTGGTATGAAAAACTAACTGAGCATCTTCTGAAACTCAATTTCAAAGATTATGATCTTGATGATGCAACTTTATTTGTGAAGAAAGTTGGCAAAACAATTGTATATCTTGTGGTATATGTAGATGATCTTTTGATGATAGAGAATAATGAAAGCTACATTGCATCCATAAAGAAGGAATTGGGGAAAAGTTTTGAAATGACTGATTTGCGCTATGTTCATTACTATCTTGGTATTGAAGTAACTGAACATCCAAAGTCCATATTTATTTCTCAAAAGAAGTACATTGGAGATCTATTGAACAGGTTTGGCATGACAGAATGCAATCCCCTTACTACTCCAATGGAACAAAACTTAAAGCTCACATCTATTGAAGGAAAAGAATTTGAGGATGCAACAAAGTATAGACAGCTTGTAGGAAGTCTCAACTACCTAACTACTACCAAACCAGACATTTTGTTTATTGCTGGAATCCTCTCGAGGTTTATGCAAAAGCCTTGTGAAGGACATTAGTCTGCTGCAAAAGAGTTCTAAGGTAGTTGAAGGGAACTGAAGACTTTGGAATCAAGTATACACAGGTGGACGACTTCAGATTGATTGGATACTCTGATTTAGACTTCGATGGAGACAAAGAAACTGGGATATCTACTTCAGGATATGCTATGAGTCTTGGATCAGGAGCTATCTCCTGGAGATCACGCAAACAATTAGTTCCAGCATATTCCACAACAAAAGCAGAATATGTGGCAGCAGCTGAGGCAACAAAAGAAATTGTGTGGCTCAAGAAAATTCTTGAAGATTTGCAGGTAAAAAAAATACAATCAACTCCACTTATGATTGACAATACCTCTGTAATAAAGTTGGCCAAGAACCTAAAGTTCCATGATCGAACAAATCACATCAATACTAAATATCATCTGATTCGACATCATGTTGAGGCCAAAACAATCCATCTCCGTCATTGTTCCACTAATGAGCAAATTGCAGACATCTTCACCAAAGCACTTGGAAGAGAAAAGCTTGAACGATTCAGAATGATGCTTGGACTCACCAGCATCCCTTCAGATTAAGGGGGGGAATGTTGACACCTAATCATCAAGATTGGGTGAATAAAGATAATTGATATAAATAAATAATAAGAAATATGAAAATTCATCGAGAGATGAAGTGAATAGTCTCCCTCATGTATATAATAAAGACCAACCTGAAGGAATAATATGAATTGATTTGGTGGAGTTACTACCTGGCTTCACAGATCCATACTAGGTAATGGAAAATTTTTCCTTTGACAAGCTTTCTTAAGATTGCAAAATTCTAGATGGGAGTGATGGCTAGGGTTTGGAGCATAAAGCAATAGGAGGAGCGAACTGAAAACAATGGAGGGGCCAGGAGGAGGGAGCTCTACTCCCTCCTACAACGACGTTGTATCGAACAGAAGTAGGGAAACATATTTGAATGGATTCAGGAAACCATTTGAGGCTAGGAAAACAAATGCACACTCAAAAGAACCAGATATCAGCAAAGCATAGGTACAGGAAGAAACTCACGGGACGATCAGAAGGGAGAAGAGACCAGAGAACAATAGTCAAAAAAATGTGTACAACTCGGCAGAAGGACACTGTAAGCCCAAAAATGCCACCAAACCCTCGGTGGTTCTGAATGATCATGCACTGCAAGAGCACAGAGATCACATGATGGCGTATGCTATTATATGCAAGTTTATGGGCATATGGCCCACAAAGAAGAATCTGTATATTTGGATTAGAAACAACTGGAAACCAAAGGGGGATATAAATCTGCATCTAGGGTCCAAGGATTTCTCCATAGTGGTTTTGAACAGCCTAGAGGATAAAGACAGAGTTTTCGAAGGAGGACCCTATTTCTGTGCTGCTACAGGACTATATATGAGACCTTGGGTAACTTTGTCCTGGAGCGAGAAATGTTCTCATCGGTCCCAGTATGGGTAAGACTTTACTCCTTACCTCTAGATTATTGGCTGCCTGAATCCTTGAAAGCTATGTGAAATAAATTAGGACATTTTCTAAAAATATCAGAGGCTACTATGCGAGGGAAATATACTTGCTTCACACGAATATGTGTAGAAATGGATCTATCAGGAGCACTCTCGATGAAGTGGTCTTAGAATTTTATGATGAGGAATGGGTACAGATGGTGGACTATGAGCATGTCCTGTTTAGATGTCAGAAATGTCATGAACATGGACACCTTTTTAGAGATTTCCCACAAAACAAGAGGGAGGATAATTTGGGGACCAACGCAGACAAAGATCCCGAAGGATACACCAAGATAGGGGGTAGAGGAAAAGGAGGAGGAAGAAAGCACCAGAAAATATAGAGTGATTACAAACTAGCAAGTCACAATAGTTTTGAAATTTTAGAAGAAGAAGGGGGAACAGTGAAAAGGGTGTTACTCTGGACAACCATTCCGGAGAGAAAGAAAAGGAGGACAACATGGAAATATTACAGGAAAAAAATGAACATCAAGAAACCATACCAAACAACCTGGAACTAAGCAGGGACCAAGAGATGACCCCTAGTGAAGTTGGGACAGAGGACCAAGAACTACATGAGATTCTTGAGAGGGAGAATCTCGATTTGGAGAAATTCTTACACCAGGGAACCAACGAAGGGATAGATTCCCTACCACAAAAGGAGTTTGATAGAGTACAACAACTTTTCGTCTGGAGATCTCAGGCAAAAACCACAGGGAACAAAAGAAGCCATGAAGGTTAGGACCAGGGAGGGGTCAAATCAATGGAGGAAATATCAAGACACTCGGCCAAGAATCCAAGTAGGAAAAGAGGTAGAAAGAGACAAAATTAACTGCTCATAGAGTGTGGGAAGCTCATGATTAACTCAGGTAAGATGAAAGACCTCACTAGTTACTCATTCAAAAACCCACCATCATGAAGCTCACATCATGGAATATCAGGGATCTAGGGAGTAAAAGGAAACAGAGGAATCTCAACAACAGATTAGAAGAAGAAAACCCAAATATGTTTTTCATATAGGAAACAAAATGTTCAATAGACAAAGTCCGGAAGATTCATAACAAATGGCTCAGTGAATATGAATACTTAGAAGTCAAAGCCAATAATACAGTGGTAGGGATTCTAAATCTTTGGAATCCTCAGATATTTGACATTTTGGATGTAGAAGCATCCAGGAACTATCTTTCAATGGTTATCCAACCTTTACGAGACAAGGATATCTATATGGTGACTAATGTCTATGGTCCTCAAAATCTTGGAGATAAACTCAAGCTTCTCACCTCAGTTGAGGATCTTAGAGAGAGACACCCAGTAATACCCTAGATTCTGGGTGGAGATTTCAACATGGTCAAATCTCTTACAGAAGAAAAATTAGGAACTCGATTGATGGGAAAGAACTCTATTGCGTTCCAGAACTTCCTCATCAATTTGAAGCTAGTGGACTTAGAAACAGCAAATGGTACCTTCACATGGAACAATAAGAGGGGAGTGGCTTCCAAAGTTGCTACAAAACTAGATAGATTCCTCATCTTGGAGGACCTCTTTCTCTCTGGGCCCAGCTTGAATTCTTTCATCCTACCTTTTGGAGGGTCAGACCACTGGCCAATTCAGCTAAAATCTTCTTTTATTGGCACTCCAAGAAACAGACCCTTCAGGTTTGAGATTGTTTGGCTTACTCACACTAATTTCATATCCAACATTGGTAAGTGGTGGAAGGAAGATCTACCTGTTCAAGGCACGAAAATGTTCATTCTGCAACATAGACTCAAACATATCAAAGTCAAACTCAAATACTGGAACAAAAGTGAGTCTGGAAATATTTTTAAAGTCAAAAGAGAAGTGGAACAAAGGGTTCAGAATATCAACCAAACTATGATCAAGGAAGGCTTCACTAAGGAAAGGAAATGGCAATCAGACTCTCTACAACAGGATTGGGACACCAGATGTCAGCAGGAGGAAATCTTCTAGAAGTAGAAATCAAGAGTACAATGGCTTAAATAAGGAGAAAGAAACACAAGGTTTTTTCACAAATCAACCATGGAACATCGAGCTCACAATCGAATCATAAAGCTCATAGATCAGTTGGGGAGAGAGCTCAGCACACACAAAGATATGGAGTTCGTTCTGGTACAACATTTTCAAAATATATCCGAGGAGCCTATCTTAAATAGATCGCTACCTATTAGAAAATTTACGCAGCATATTCTGAAACTGATGACAAGAGAAGACAATTTCAATCTCAACATACTAGTGTCAGAAGAAGAGGTAAAGGAAGTAATAAATGAGATGCACAATGGGAAAGCGCCTAGACCAAATGGATTTAATGTCGAATTCTTCAAGGAAAGCTGGGACATTGTCAAACAGGACATTCTGGAGGTGGTGGAGGACATAAGGATTTCAAAAACAATCCTAAACACGCTAAATGCCTATTTCATTGCTATCATTACTAAATAGGATAAATAAGTGACTTCAAATCGTTTCAAACCCATAACCCTTTGTAATGTGATATACAAAATCATCTCCAAATTTATTGCAAATAGACTCAAGCCCGTCTTACCAACTCTCATTATGGAGGAGCTAACTGGGTATGTGGAAGGAAGGCAAATTCTCAATAACATCATTCAAGCACATGAGATAGTGCACTCTCTCAAGAAAAACAAGCAAGCAGGGATGATCATTCAACTGGACTTAGCTAAAGCTTATGATAAACTGAGCTGTCTATATATCAAAGAAGTTCTAATAGCTTATGGCTTTGACTAGAATTAGATAAGATGGGTTATGACTTTGGTAACTTCAGCTAGCTTTTCCATTCTTCTCAACAACTCTCCCTCCAAATCCTTTCGGCCCTCGAGAGGCCTCAGGCAAGGAGATCTGATTTCGCCATTTCTATTTATTCTTATGATGGAAGGTTTAGGCAAAGTGATCACTTCTGTCAAAAGGCAGGGAACAATCCAGGGTCTCAAGCTCACACATGAAGAGGAATTGTTGACTCATCAGCAATTTGTAGATGACACTATGTTACAAGGCATACCAACGGTCAAAGAAGCCAAAGCCTACAAACAAATCCTACATGATTTTGCTTTGGCGGCTGGTACTGAGGTAAGTCTCTCAAAATCTAAAGTTTTTTTTTCAATACAAATATTTCCATCCAAAGGAACCTCTCAAGAATTATAGGATTCTAGAGAGACCAACTCCCTTCCACATATTTGGGAATATCTCTCACTAACAAACCTCAGAGCAAGGAGGTTTGGGAAACTTTGATCAACAAACTGAAGGACAAAATCTATAAGTGGACAAGTAGATCTTTAAATCTTGCTGGCAGGCTTGTTCTCACAAAGGCGGTTCTGCAGTCTCTTCCAATATATATGTTTTTGGCACTTCCTATCCCTAGAGGAGTTGCACATCAAATTAGGAACATGCAAAGAGACGTTTTATGGGGAAAATGTGAGGAAAAAAAGAAATGGGCACTAGTAGCTTGGGACAAAATCTGCATGCCAAAACCTCATGGGGGTCTTCGTTTCCATGACCCTGAAACTCTTAAAAAAGTTTTGGGGGCCAAACTATGGTGGAGATGGCTGAAGGAATCTATCAACCCTTGGGCCAAGCTTTGGAAGTAGAAATATGCAAAGGACTGGAAGGAATGGGACTTGATCAGAATGACAAGGCATATCAGGGGCTCCCGCGTTTGGAATAATGCTTGGGAGAATAGAGCTTTGTTTTAGAAACATAGCTTCTGGGAGATTGGTAATGGAAATCTCGCCTATTTTTGGGAGGACAATTGGCAGCAGGAACCCAACTTAAGTGGAGAAGGACTGGACATTCTAAGAGAGGAAACTGTCAACAAAGGACTAAAAAAGGTCAGCAACTTTTGGGATAAGATAAGGAATGGTGACAAGTGTAGAACTTGGAAAGTCCCAATTAATAATGAAGAGCATCCTCTGAAGACCCAAGCTAAATCTCTTGCTAAAATCTTGGAAAAAAGGAAAATTTTGATCTCAACATCCACATATCAACTTAGATGGGGAAGAAGCAGTGAGGGAAATTTCAATCTCAAAGAAGCCAAAGAAGTGGTCACCAAGTACAATTTTTCAAACCTGGATAAAACTTGGAAGAACCTATGGAAGCACCCTCAATGGATGAAAATCAAGGTCTTTATGTGGACGGTTCTTCACAAAAAGATTTTGACTTGGGATAATCTTAGGAAAAGGGGTTTTGTGGGACTATCCAAATGCCAGCTTTGTGGTATATAGGAAGAAATGAGGAATCACCTTGTCAGCCTCTGCACTTTCACCTCTACCCTTTGGAACTGGGTTGCCTCTATCTTTAGACAAACTGACAGAGATGAAAACGACATCTCCAATACCTTAAAGAATTGGAGGAAAAATTTCTCAGAGAATGAAACTGTCAACACATTGTGGACATTGATTCCAAGCTTTCTAATCTGGAATGTCTAGAAATAATGCAATAATAGAATTTTCAAGGACAAATCTAGCACACCCCAAAGCATAATAAATCAAATCCTAAGGCAACTCAAAGAAACTATTAATACCATTCAGAAGCAACCTCGTGCAAATCCTCCTCTCAACAGGAGGCTAGAATTCTTCTTCTTTTGGGCCTTCAGAAGTTGGTCCCCCTGGGCTCAATTCAGATTGATACTCACGCTTCAATGAGGCAGGACTTCTAGCAACCCCCCCCCTGGTTACTTAAAATTAAATACAGACGGAGCCTCGAAAGGTAACCCAGGGGAGGCAGGGTATGGAGGTGCCATTCGAGATGACAACGGGAATTTAATAGTCATCTTCCACAGTCATTTACGAAATTCCACCAAAAACATGGCAGAAATTATGGCCATAGAGCAGGGCTTAGATATTCTGAGAGATCTCAACAAGAAGAACTCCATAATAGAAGCTGATTCTAAATTAACAATCAATTCTATAAAAAAAAATTAGCTAATGGCTCTGATCCTGAGAAAATCTCGCACCATTGGAGACTTTTGCAGGTTTATTGTTGTATTCAATCACATCTGAGAATCCTGAGAACCTTAAGTTTTGTTCATGTGCGAGGAAATGCCAACAGATTAGCGGACTGGCTGGCAGGTAGCAGAATAGAAGTGGTTTTCATTCTCAAAGATTTCAATGGTCTAGTGGTTTTATGGTTTATCGGACGCATCCAAGTCCCCAAGCAGTTTTTCATAGTCTGCCTCTAATGCCATTCTTCTATCACCACGTGGTAGGGGGCGGAGAGAGAAAACCGCCTACATCAAGTGGGTTATCCTCGTGCTTCTTCTCTGTCTGATATTCTCTTTAGCCGTTGGATTCAGGGAGTGAAGATCAACAACCTTAGTTCATCAAGCTATTTCAAGGGGTTATCCTCCGGGCTTCTCGTGTTCATCGTGGTGGCTCCTGGATGACAGATATCTTAGTTGCATGGGTTTTATCCCCTGGGTAGACCCAAAATATTCCATTCTTTGAGTTTATTTTCCTTTTGTGTACGGGGTTGTGGTTATTTTGTAGATTTTTGAGGAAATGATGCCCGATTTTTTAGGTTTGGCAGTCTCCGACTGCTCTCGTTGACTTTGTTCGGGACTTGTAATATAGTTTTGTAATTTCTTAGCCTTTGAATGAGAAAGAATCACTCTTTCTTTAGCCAAAAAATAAAATCAAATGATTTAGACGTTTTATTGTTTAAAGCATGATTTAAACATCAGCCAAATATGTCTTCAATTTTATTTATTTTTTACTGTTTTTAGTTTTTCATATTCTGAAGGTGTACATGAATGGGGCCAACCACCACACATAATTTTGGTATCTTGAAGGAGCTTAAACCATTATACATGACATTGGTATGTTGAAGAAGCTAAAATCATGACATATGACATTGGTCATAGGAGCAAAGTGCGAGAGAAGAAATCATGGTTTCCATTTCCAAGTGTAATTCAAAATGTCCTTTCCAATAAATGAACATATTGTTTCTAAAATTTAATTTATTCATGTGTATTAGGAAAATCATTCTAAGGTAAATCATCATTGTTGTAGAAGAGTTTCATAAACAACAAAATTACATTTTGATTCATAGTCACTGCAAACAACATTTTCGAAAAAAAAAACAAAAATAAAAAAAATTGAGTTGTTGAAACTCAGATATCAAATATAATTGCATGTTCCAAATATTAATATATATATGGTTTCTCAATATTAATATAGGTATGGTTTCTACTATTTTTTAAAATTCAAAATTTGTTAATTTTATTTTCACACAATATTTAAGTGCATTGTTTTGTGAATATTATATTTCACTGAACAAGGAACATCACACATACTCAAAATATTGCAAATTTTTTCATTATATTCAAGTACAAAAGAATATGTATCAAGAATTTCTTATTGTATCTCAATAATTCTTATAGACAAGATAAATGACATGATCTATGCCACAAAACTGTGTCTTCAAACTAAGAGTGCAAAATAGAATAGTGGGAACCATGATGCTTCGAGATCAATTTAATTGAGTAAGTGCTTAATTTCTTACTCGTTAAATATGGAGAACCATTTGTGGATTTCAGGAGAGTCATCTCAAATCCTTTTGCAAAGGACTATTGTACATAAATGGAATATGCATCCAACAACGTTCATGGAGATGCTAACTTAGGCTTTCTTAAAAGGCACACATGACTCGGTTGTCCCGATCACAGAGTTTTTCACAAGTACTATTTGTAACGTTATTTTTGCTCATCTTCCCAACAACTTACTATAAAAGTCATTTCTCCCCAGTGATATTTTTAGCTAATTGATACCTCATAATTGTCATGTTCATAATTAATTTCATGCCATTTAAAAAAACCCCAAACAAATTGAAGTCCTCATTTTTCACAAGTAGTTTCACAACATTCATTGATACAACAATTCTATTTGTAACCCCATTTTTTCTCATCTTCACAACAACTTACTAATAAAATCCATTCCTCCTTAGTGTTAGTGATATCTTTAGTTCATAGATACCTCATAATTCTCATGTTCATAATTAATTTCATGCCATTTAAAAAAACCACAAAGAAATTCAACTCCTTTATTATGTACCTTGTTCCATCAAGGATTTCTATTGGTTTGAAACATTTATATTAGTGTAGCATTCTTTTTTAATTTAACCTTCTACTACAATCTTTAGAAAATATATAGAAATTCAAATTTGTATTGTGTTTCATCCTTTGCACCTTTTGGTGCAATTTCTAATTATTATTTTATTGACCAAATACTATGTCATCATTTGAACATACCCATGCTTGAGTAGTTTAAATTAGCCTCATGAAAAAGAGTAGTGTTAATTAATAAAAAATAATAGTGTTAATTACTATTTTATTGACCATGCACATCATCATCATTTGAACATACCTATACTTAAGTAGTTTGAATTAGCCTAACCACTTAACCTCGAAATTATATTTCTATTGACTTATCTCAACACAAACACAGTTGAGATGATTCTTATAAAAAAGAATTGTCGGAAAAGTTGGGATGTGCAACCTAGGTTTATATCCTCTTTTGTGTAAAATAAAAATAAAAAATAAAAAACCCCAAAAACAATAATAAACATAGATATTAATAGTATATTAACATATAAATTTAATTTAATTAACTATATTATTATTTGTATTTAAAAATTAATTAGAATAATAAATTTATACTTGATTTAATTTAATGAAAAAATTAATAAAAAATATAAAGTAAAACTATAGGGTTATAAATTTACCCCGGTATGAAATTTATCCCAACTATCTTAACTACTTCTTTCTATTTATTCTATATGTTACTAGCATTAAAATTCATAGAATTTTATATATATTTTATGTCAATAAAAAATAAAATGTGTTTATCAATATTACATAAACATAAAAGATTGAAAATTTTAAACCAACATAGATCTATCTTTACTCTAGATCTACCAAGTGCCCAGAGGATCAAATCTTTTTACACCCTTTACTAGTTTTCATATCAAGATATTTGATCCCTCTCAACTCTTAGTAGATCCAGAGTAAAGATGGATCTATGATGGTTTAATTGGCCCCTTTAAATAAGCTACATTCCATGTGAATGCCATGGATCAATACCATTGGTTATCAATACCATGGGTCAATACCATGTGCCATCTTTATTTTTATTAATACTAGTATTAGGGTTAATAATTTTTTTTTCATAGTATTAATAATAATTTGGCCCATATGCTTCACCTAAATAAAAACTTATTTTTGAGTGTTCATATATATAAAGTGAATTATGGAATAAATATAAAAATATATTTTATTTATTTACCACACCTCTCGTTTATTTATATTTTTATTAATTTACCATATCTCTTTTATAAATATGGTATTTGGGCCATGGTATTTAGCCCATGGAATTAAAATGGTAGTTGGCCCATAGGCTTCACCGAAATAAAACCTATTTTTTGAGCCTTTGTAAATATAACGAGGTTTATGGACTAAATATAAAAAGAGGTTTTATTTAGTTACCATACTTCTAGTTTACTTATATTTTTATTTATTTACCATACCTTTGGAGTAAGTATAAAAAGAAGTTTTATTTATTTACCATACCGCCAGTTTATTTATATTTATATTTATTTACCATAGTTATTTTTTAGTGTTCATCATAAATCTTATTACATGAAAAGGTAATGTTAAAAAGCAAAGTAAGTAAATTTTAAGAGATTCAATTTTAAAGTAGATAAAAAATACATAGGTGATATAGATAAATGTTAAAAGTGAAATTAATTTTACAAGGTAAGAAATGATGATTTTTTTTTGCTTAGAAGATTTTGTAGTAGGTATGTCCACACAATATATTTGGGTATACCAATTGACAGAATGTCGAAAGAATTGAACTCGTAAGTTTTCAATAACAAAAGCATGTTCATGATGTGGTGGTTTAGTCCCCACAAATTCAGAGGTTCATTCCCATATAAACTTATATAGACTCTTCTTTAACTCATATGAATAATAAGAAAAGTATACTTGTATGAAAAAAAACACTTTAATAATAAAAACTCAACCAATTAAACTAACTCTCGTAATAATATAAAAATAGTATTAAAAACAAATTGAATCAATTAAACCAAAACCATGAAAAAAAACATAAAATATAAAAAAATGAGTCAAATATAGTTATCACAAACTAAGATTCTAAAGTGAAAAATAAATATATTAATGTGGAATGAACCAGGGTACCAATAAAGTGAGACCAACTTTATGAGATATTATGTTTAATAAAATAGTGGCCTTCCTCGTTGAGAAAGCTTGCACTTTACCAAAACATAGGGATCAGACTCTGGGACGATTTATTAGTCACCTCCGTTTATGTGTTCATGAAAAAAATATCAAAAAACATTCGGACATGATTTTATGTTAAACAGTTCCCGTGGCAAACTAACTTTATCTTTGTCAAAGTTTGGATGTGTATATCTAATTAGTGTGAATTCCTCCACCTTAAAGTAATTGACCAAAACAATACTCAGTGTAAAATGAAATATCTATTGTCTTTATAAGTTGTAGTTATATTTTCAAATTTTTTTAAATGTAAGTTTCAATTTTTTTCATTATGGCATAGTGATGATTATAATTAGCTATGTTAAATTTGTTTAACAATTTTTTATTCTATTTTTTTGGAGAGATAAATACATATTTTGGATTTTGATTTATTTTAATATCTAAGTAATATTGAAGTTTTCTCATGTTTGTTATCTCAAAAAAAAAATATTTTTTTATTTATGGATGTAATAGATGCTTCATTTCTTCATTTTATCAAAAGATCATCTACATGTACCACAAGATATACAATAGTTTTCCCAACTTTTTTGACAAACAAAATTGCATCATCAATATTGAAATGCTTGAAATTGATCTTAAAAAAGGCTCACTTAGTTTTTCATAACATGTGGAAAGTATTTTCCTTAAGCCATAATGGGCTTGTGTGCCTTATGTTCTTGACCCTTTATAACAAATCCTCATAGTAGAGACATGTAAACATTCTCTTTCAAGTCTCCATTCAAGAAGGTTATTTTCACATCCATTTAATAAATCATCTACCTATTATGCATACCCAAGCTAATAATGCACGAATAGTAGCCCATTTATTTGTGGGAGAAAAAATCTCTTCATAGCCTATGCCTTGTTCTATGCATATCCACTCACCACAAGCCTAAACTTATGTTTGTGAAGTGAGTCATAAAATTTTCACTTGTTCTTGAAGACCCACCTATAATCAATTGGTTGAGTTCCAAATGGATAGGAGAAACATACTCCTTTGGATGGCTTCTTTCCACTCATCAAGAGAAGCAACTTCTTCAAATGAAGTTGGTTTAAAGTTAGTAGACAAATTCAATTCACAACCATATGAAACATCAATATCATTTACATTGAATTATCTACATCACCTCCATCCTGCCTTGTAGAAATTTTGGTTCCTATCTTTCCAACTTCATCAAGATGAACCTTTTCAAGTGTCTTTATAAGCAACTTTGGACCATTCTATGGTGGTCTAGGTTGCTCTAGTACTTGAGATGGTGTTGCATTCCCATTAAGGTTTAGTCTTTCAATTATCTTAATCGTATCATCCAATTGAACTCCCTATTATGGGGAAGTTGTTGGATCTTCTTCATGAGGGGAAGATGGCACTTCAAACGAAGATTCTAGAGATTGTTCCAAGATAAGGATCCCCACTTCAAGATGTAGAATCTAATTAGCAAACTCGTTATATCTCTTTACATGGTAAATATATCCAAATGATCAAATTGTTACTCAACAATTTTGTTAATCCCAGTGGATTCAAAGGAAAGTGCATCTCTAGAAAGAATGAAGTTTTCGTTTTCCTCATCATAAAGTTGAAAGTCCTTGGTGGTATTTGAGTAACCCAAGAAGATTCCCTTTCGACTCCTTGCAATAATTTCTTTTCTTTTCTTCTTAGGAATTAAGAAATAGTAGGTGGAACCAAATATATTGTAAAGCCTCACCAAAGAAATGCAACCATACCACAATTCATATGGAGTGTTATTCCCAAGGGAATGAGATGGACTCATGTTTTTCACACATATTTTCCATAGAAATGCATTATCCCAAAACGTCAACTTCACATTCTTGAAAAAATATCAAAAAGTGTACCATATTCAAGAGTGCCCCATTCATTATTTTTGCTACACCATTCTACAAAGGATTATATGGAATAATGGTTTGATGCTTGCTCATATCTTGGTGAATATATATTTCAAACTGATTCAGATCTTTGGAGGAATGAGACTTATAGAGTGACAAATGAATACCAACTAAAAATTCCCAGTAAGTCTCCTATCCCAGTACTACTTTGGCCCAAGTGCGGTTAATTGAAAAGTTATCTTGAAATCTGAAGCATTTAATGTTGGTGTGATCCAAGTTCTTTTAAAAATGAAATTTCATGAGCAAAAAAGGAATATGTCACAATTCATGAGAGAAATATTGTAGAAAAACATTATAAAAATAATTGAGACTAGGGCACAATTCATAAGAGAAATATTGCAGAAAAACATCATAAATATAACTCAGAATATGGTACCATTCATAAGAGAGTAAACATGAAATCAAATATTTATTGAATTGATAATATACCATGATACTACATTATGAGAAAATTTTTCTTTGATCCCAATGAATTCACGTATTTATATTTTTAAGAAGAGTCTTTCCACTAAGAGTCATCCCTTTTTACATTTCAAAATATCATGGGTAAGTACCATCGTTTACAAAATCCATGGGTGAATACCATAGGTGAAGATAACAAATTATGATGGTAAAAATTAAAATATTGTATGATTCAAATACCATGGGTAAATAACATGGTTTACAGAATCCATGGGTGAATACCATGGGTGAATATGATGGTGAAAGCTAAATCATCGTTCGATTAGATTCTTACTTCACTATTATGATTTATTTTTATTTTTCCTCATGCATATTTCAAATATAATCCATGATTTTACAAACATTGACACAAAAATAATTATTAACCATGGTAACTATTGTCCTTTTGGATCAATCCTCCCCCCTTCCAAAGAAATGGTCCCTATTACATAAAATCCCCTCTTTAGATGAGGAAATTTTTTCTAAACTTCGTTCCTAGTGAACCACTTTCCCTAGTGAAGAAGCTTCTCTATGTTCACCCCTTGAAAGAGTTGTACGTTCTATTGGTGAGTACCCTTCATCTTGGTGTCCACAATCCCATTAGTTGTATATAGAAACTTATATAGAACATGATATTGGTCATGTTGATGTCTATACTTGCAATTGGCTCTTGGTAGGGAATCATGAACCTATTATTGGAAGTGTTGAAATCGTTCAACAAATTTGGTTGGACAATGGGAGGACTTTGTTGGTGAATATGCAGTATGAAAGGTGACATCCATGGGGATTATTGGTTAGAACCATGAACATGTTTTCAAAGAACTAATAGAGTTGTAAAGAGCTCCATTGTAGCCACACTGAACATATGGATGGATTTCATCCGATGTAAGTCAATGTGTGACTTGGAAGAATACGGGTGCCTTTATAAGTGAGGTGAATATATCCCTTGACTGTTCTATAAGCTTGTCCACCTTCTTGTATTTTGTAGAAAGAACTTGTACTAAAGTTGTGGTGGTTGTAGTGACTTGTTGTTCACATTCTGACCAAGCTATGCAAAGCAAAAACTCAGAAGTATGAGATAACACCTTCTTGCATTTTTGTTTTGAGATTGCCAATTTTGCAGTAGTTATAACTTCTTCTAGTTTCTTGTAGAGTTGATCCCCTAGAGTAATAAAAACACTACAAGGTTGAGACTCATAAACAACATAATGTTTCCACATATAGGGTTGTCTTAACAAAACACCACAAACTTTGAGTGGTGAAACATCACATAATACCTCATATGTGAAGGGCTTGATGTTGTAGGAAAAATGACATTGTTGGATGTCACATATGTCTCATCCATGGCTCAACCAACCAATGGTGTGTATTTGGGGCTGTAACATTATTGGCAGCTTAAATCCCTTTATGACCTTGGCTGAGATTAGGTTGTTTTGGTTACCATTGTGAACAATGAAATGTAGTGGGGTCCTTGTCACCCACATCTATGAATGGAAGAGGTGCTCCCCCACTAGGGATACTCTAACTCTTCTAGTTGGATATTCACAATTGCATTGATAACATTGGGCTATGGAACAATGATCAACTTTCTTTTATACTATTTTAAATTAAAAGTTGAGCCAAATTTTATTTATTTCTTTGCAAGCTCTGCCAATAATGATTTTTTCAAGTGATATTAATCAATGTTGTGCAAGGGACTTATGTGGAGCCTACACCACATCTTATTGTCTTCATTTTAATTTCCATAATCATTCTTTCTTGAGGCTTAGTTGCATTGTCTTGGGGAAGTCCACCCTAGCTCTGTCCCTTTCCCTTCTTCCACTATGAATGATTTTCATATCCAATGGATTGATTCTTTTGTTTATTTTATTTTTCTATTTACGACATATTAGTATGTTGCACCAATTGAGGAGATGTACAGGAACTCAATTTATATCTAGATGTATATGTGTAGAAATCCACGGTACATGATCACTAGATGTCGCTCAAAGTGTTTGATGTCCAGCTTAGTGTGCAAGGTATGAAAGATATTCGTGAACTCTGGAATGTCTTGACCCCTTTATTTCCATAGTATGGTCCATTTTACGAATCTATATTCATATCACCCGACAAGGTAATACTGTTCCCTGACAACATCTCGGAAATAATTCTAGGAGGGTGCAGCTGAAAATAGTGAGGGTTCCTCCTTGTTCCTCTACTCACAGTAAGTTTTTCACTAGTTCTCTACATGGGGGGGGGGGCTTTGAGGAGTGCAAAGGTAATATTTTCCCCATCAAAAAAATTATCGACCGAAAAATATCCTTCCACGTTATTTAACTATCTATTTAGGGCATTTGTGTCTATTTTGCCTACAAATATAAGAATGTGAAATTTAACCTGTACCTTAAAGGGGACATGAAATATATATTTAAATAATAACACAACAATGAAACATGACTTCAATTAATTAATAACAAGTTACATACATAAGATAATCAAACTACCTCATGTGATGGTAGCTTATCTTTCAGAAGAGATGTGATGGCTATATGCCTTCTGAATTGTGTTACAATGATGCTCACATGAATTTTTAACATCGAGAAAAATGTAAAACCATAACCATCCAAAACCCTAACCCTAGGAGATGAAGCGCCAAAAGTTTGTGGACCTCACTGCTGTTAGTTGGAATGTCAACTTCCCGAGGTCATAATTTTGGAATACATTCTTCGTTTGGTGTGTACAATACCTCATTAGAAATATCTAATCAAGGAAAATAAAATTTTACTACAAACACCTTTTGTGGGCTATGCATTTTCCCTTTTTCCAAAGTAACGTCATTTAGGTCCTCAAAATGGCTCCAGAACTTTAGGACTTGAAAAACTGCCAAAAATAAAAACTACCAAAATAGGAAATTGTGCTAGAAATTAGGAAACTAAAAGGAAACCATTTTGGAGGTCCAAGTGGAATAGGTGGGTTTCCACCCATATCTATCCGGATCATTCCTCCCCCCCCTAGGAAGCAATGGTCCCCATTGCGTTGAGTGTTTTTGTGAGATGGGGAAACTTCTGTTGAATTTGGTCCCTAGTGAGCCACTCTCCTTGGTGCAAGAATGGGCCATCTTTGACAACTCAATACAATTGGATTCTTTGTTGGAGAGTGTTTTTAATTTTTATTTCCATGATGCAATCAATTGTGGCTAGCTCGATATAATGTGGATTGGGTGTTTTTGGTGTCCGCTGCTCAAAAATGTCTAATGTGTCCAACAATGGTGGAAAGTATGGCCAAAGGTGGTCCACATTGAATACAGGGTGCAAGCCAAGGAATGGATGGATACTTAACTCAAAATCATTGTCACCCATGACCTTGGTGATGGTGCAAGGCCCATATCGAAGTGGTCAATGATTTTTATGGGCATCGACAAGGTATTCCTTCTATAGATGAAACCATACCTTGTGTCCCACTTTAAAGTTATGTGGAACCTAATGTCGATCATGATGTTGATTATACTTGGGATTGGATTTATCCAAGATATCATGACCCTACTAGCATATGTTTTGGATGTGTTCAATAAACCTAGTGATTTTATCAACCTTGGATTGCACATGTTCATATTCTACTTGTGTAGTCACAAGAGGCATGTACACTATCAATCAAGAATAATAGTTGAAATTTGAGGCCCACTTGAAAGAAGTTGTGGCTGGTTGATTTATGTAGAACTCTATTATAGCTATGCTACAAATAGGGAAAAATCTCATCCCATGTTCGTGGATGCTTATATTTGTACATGCATAGTATCTGAACTATCATCCTGTTGATGACGTTTGTCTACCCATCAGTCTGTGGATGAATTACAGTTGACTGCATGAGCTTGGTGTCCAATAATGACCAAAGGCATGACTAGAATGCACTCACGCTCTTGTCGTCCCAACCTTATATAATGGTCTACGAGATCCCAAAATGTACCCATACTTGTTCGAAGAAGATTTTGGTATTATCTTCTGCAGTGATACTCTTCTTGCAAGTAGCGAATATAGCCATATTGGAAAATATATAAAAGACCAAAAATACACAGTCATTACCATGCTTGGTAGAAGGAAGGCTAGACATATAAATCATGGAGATGGATTCCCAAGGCTGGCTAGGAGTAGGTGAAATTTTTTGAATGTTTCAAGTTCTTGAGATTTATATTTCAACAAATAAACACAACATATGTGAAGAACATACCCAATGTTACAATATGATGACCATAACCTATCATCACAATGTGATGTGCAAATCCTGGTATTGCAACATGATATACAAAACCCCAACATAGAAATTTGATGAATCTAACTCGAAAATACTATATGAAAAACACACCCTGGCATCCTAAAGAGACAAAACTTATCCGACATCATAATGTGATGAACAAAACTTAATGTCATAATATCTCAACCTATTGACGGTGCTCAATACTGTCAACATACAGGGGGTCTCCCTAATGTGAAGTCCTAATTCGAACTCACACCACTTGGAGTAGAAGCCCCATCCAGAGTATCGACCTGACCACCATAACCCTAAGCTTTGCCTTGGCTTCAAGGTATAATATAAGATATTACACACGTATCCTTTGAAATTAGCAAGTAAGTTGACATTGTGAAACGCAAATTCTAACACGTAAAAAGAGACTTTCACGAGGGGAGACTAAAGAGTAAGTGTCTGGAATAAAAGTAATAGTAATAACCTAAGAGATGCACACAAGAACAAGGAAGTATTTGTTAGTTATCTAGCGAAATAGTTCACATAGAGACAACAATCATTAAAGAAACCACAAGATGCATTCAACAAGATGAGTACCAAAGAAAATGAAATAGTTCAATTTATTTAAAACGTATGAACATAACACATACCAAAAACATATAAATAATAGTCTTAAAACATTCACAATACATGGATGAAAATGTGTTGGCTCAATGTGCTCCTGATAATTAGGTGAAAGATCCAAGTACATAGTTGCAATGATGAGCCACTGGCTCCAGTAGTGGAACATTAAGTCACTTATTGCTTCTCCAAGGAATGATCTTCTCTTCTATGTCAAGCTAGAGAAGCCAAAGCTATCTCTCCAAAGACAAAGCCTCCAAAAGCAATTTTCTTGAGTTATGAGGTTTCTTTTATAACAAGAGGAAGGACCTTTCATCTCCCCTTATGATTCTTGAGCTATCCTCGTGAATCTTGGACTCCTAAATGACTTTTCAACTTCTATAAGGCTCTTTTTTCCACATGTGACTTTTCATATTCCAAATGTGACTCTTGCACTTCCACACATAACATTTTTTCATTTTCATTGGATAATACATCATTACATACACAAACGATGTGGCAAGGCACATTGGGACATATGATGTTGTGATGACACTTGCATAGGACTGATTTGGCATTGATGACATAGGACTTCATGATGATGTGGAAATGCCAAGCTACTCTCTTATTGCTTTATATTCAACTTCACCCTCCAAGGGGTCTTGGATCATCATTGGTACCTTTTAGTGATCATGAAATGTCATCAATATATCTTAGTTCAAGATGTGCTTCAAGTCTTCATGATGGTTCTTATTTGTGCTTGTTCCTTGCAAGTGCTTCTTTGCTCCTTCTCCTTGGTGTCTTCCCTGAGAATTGATATGAACTTAAATAGGAACACAAAAAATTATAGATATAACCATAAAGACAAAGATGCAGTAGAAATAACACTTCTTTTCATTAATATCAAATACTAAAAAAGGCTTACAAACATAATGAAATAAACTAGCTCACGCGATGATAGCTTATCTCTGAGAAGAGATGTGGCAGACACATGCCTCTAATATGTGTTAAAATGAGGCTTGAAGGCCTATTTATTATTGAGAAACAATGGAAAACCCTAAAAATCCAAAAAGCTAACCCTAGGAGATGAAGCACCAAAACTATGGGCCCCGTTTGGCTAAACTGATACATCAACCTCCTAGGATCGTAACTTTGGCAGACGATCTCCATTTGATGTGCACAATACCTCATTAGAAAGATATATCTGAGGACTAAAAATTTTTCATGGAAAACATTATAAAAATTCTAATCTTTTCTCTCATTTTCCCCAAAAAAAATGTCATTTACGGACTCAAATCAGCTCTCGAAGTTCAAGACTCGAAAAACTGCGAAAAATATTAAATTGTGCTACAATTAAGGAAATTGAAACACTTAAAGAGACAGTGGTGGGGGTCCAAGTGGAATAGGTGGGTGGCCACCAACATCTACCTTGATCAATCCTCCTGCCTTAGGAAGCAATGGTCCTCATTATGTTGAGTGCCTCCATGAGATGGGGAAACTTCTGTTGAACTTGGTCCCTGGTGAGTCACTTACCTTGGTGCAGGAGTTGGCCAACTTTGATAACTCGATATAGTTGGATCTTCTACTAGAGAGTGTTTTTGATATGTGAGTCCATAATCCGATCAGTTGTGGACTATTCCATGCAGTTTGGGTTAAACTCTGCTGGTGTGAGTTGTTCTGCAATGTCTAATGCGTCAAGTAATGGTGGAAAGTATGGTCGAAGGGAGTCCATATTGAAAACTGGGTGTAGGCCAATGAATGGGGTCATGATGAGCTCAAAATAATTATCTCCCACATCCTTGGTAATGTTTTAGGGAACATAACATAGTGGTATGAGCTTCTGATGGGTTCTGGTAAGGCGTTCTTTCTGTAAATGCAAAACCAAAATTTTTCACCCACTTGAAAATTGTGTGGCACCTAATGATGATCATATCATTACTTGTACTTGGAATTTGGCTTCTCTAAGATGTCATGAACCTATTGGAGGATGCGTTGGATGCATTCAATAAATATGGCTTCTTTATCAGCCATAGACAATACATGTGTGGATTTTGTCTATGTAGTCGCATGAGGCATGACAACATCAATCAAACACAATGGTTGAAATCCTAGACCCACTGGAAAGGGACTACGACTAGTCGAGCTATGTAGATATATGTTATAACTCTGATGCACATAAGGAATACTCTGATCCCAGGTTTTTGGATGCTTGAAGTTGTACACGCCGAGTATGTGCACTATCATCCTATTGATGACATCCATTTGGCCATTAGTCTGTAGATGGAAGGCAGTAGACTTAGTGAGATTGGTGTCCAATAATGTCTAGAGGCTTGACCAAAATGTTCTCACGAACCTGCTATCCCAATATGATGTAATGGTTTGTAGGATTCCAAAATGTACCCACACTCATTCAAATAAGAGTTTGGGAGTGTCCTCTGTTGTGATACTCTTCTTGTAGGCCACCAATATAACCATCTTAGAAAATATGTCCATGAGCACAAATACACAGCCATTACCATGCTTGGTAGAAGGGAGGCTAGACATATAGTCCATGGAAATGGATTCCCACGGCTAGCTCGGAGTAGGTAGAGGAGTGTACATGCCTTTCTTCTTGATGGTTGGCTTAGCGATGGTATAGGTAGTGCAGGATCTGATATATTTTCCAATATCTAGTTGAAGTTTTGGCCAGTAAAAGTACATTTGTAGTACAACCACAATTTTCTCCACATCAATGTGTCTTGCAACCCAACTGTAGTGTGCCTCCCAAATCAACTTGGCATGCTTGCTTGAAGGAACACAAAGGTGTCCTAGGTAGCATAATAATGCATCCTTGAGGTGGAAATCAAGAACTTTCTTTCCATGTACTAGCATTTGGTATGTGGAGGCAACTTTTGGATTATTTTTTTATAGTTTCGGTCATCCAAAGGTCTCATGGACACAAGAGTTGAGAATAGTAGTCAATGCTAGAAATGGGTGCCAACTGAGACAGTATGCAACATGATTGGTGTTTCATTTTTTGTATTTAATGTTCAAGTGGAATTGTTGTAGATATGTAGATCACTTACAATAGTGATCATTCTACAACTTCCCTTATGTTTGTATAAACTAAAGAGGTCAGCGATCGATGTGGATGACCATCTCCTTCCCCAGAATGTAATACTTCCATTATCGGCAAGCCTACATTATGGAATACATCTACTTATCATAGGTGGGGTACTTCCAAATTATATCGGGAAGTGTCTCACTATGATAGGCCATTAGATTCTCGTGCTAGGTGAGGGTTGTGCCAATAATATAGTCGGAGGCGTCTGTCTCAATTTCAAATGGTTGGTACAAGTTTGGAAGTCTGAGTACTGATGCATAGTAGAGGTAGTGCTTCAACTCAATGAACACCTTCTGTTGCGACTCTGACCAGGAAAAAAATTCTTTCGCCCCACCCTTAGTAATCAAATGTAGAGTCCAAGTGATATCGGAGAATCCCAACATGAACCTCGGAGAAAAATTTGCAATGCCAAAAAATTTGTGAAGATCTGTTAGAGTGGTCAAGGCTAGCAAATCTCGAATGACTTGGATCTTAGTTGGATCCACATGCACGCCACATGCATCTATGATATAACCCAGATATTGGACCTGGCTCATGCCAAAGGTGCATTTCTCCAAGTTGGCACACAATTTATGTTGCTGAAGGGTTTAGGGGACACAATGAATGTGTTGCAACTGTTCTTCCCAACTCTTGCTAAAGATGAGGATGTCATCTAGATAAAAAACCACGAATATTTTGGTGAAGGGCCACAAGATGTCATCAATTAGCCTCTTGAAAGTAGTAGGGGAATTTGTGGACCCGAAGGGAATAACCAACCATTCAAAATGGCTTTCCTTGGATTTGAAGGTGGTCTTCCATACATCTGTGGGCTCTATTGGATCCTAGTGATAGCCAGGATTTACATCAATTTTGTTGAAATACTTGGCCCCCTTGAGTTGGTACAAAATGTCATCAATTCATGGGATTGGATATCTACTCTTGACAGTGATTTTGTTTAATGGCGGATAATCAATGCATATCTTCCAAGTGATGGCATTATGGCACAAGTTTGGAGCTATGGCACAGGTGTTTTCCTTGATGGCAACTCCCTTTGGTAACAGATCTCAGTTCAGGCACTCAGAAAGAAGAAAAATACATATACGCAGGTTCGTCTAGACGAAGGCGCGTATACACGCATGTTATTCATTACAAAAGCACGTATATGTTGGGGATCATACTTTTGGTCCATGGTAGTTAGTTCTTGGGATTTGAACCTATGTTTTGGACCATGGCGTCTCATCAGATGTGTTGATCCCTAGTTTTGGGTTCATGGTATTGAAATGTTATGGTTTTGGACCATGGTATTGAGGAAAGGCCTAAGACTATAAAAGAGGAAGGAAATCATGTGGCAAAGGATCATCTGCATTATTATTGAATATCTGATAAAGTGATAGAGCTGGTATATTGGTAATTGGGTTGCGATGCAGACCTGGATCTGAATGAAGGAGGAACCTTAGCGCAAAAGGAAGGATAAGTTCTATTCATGGGTCATAATCTTTAAGCTTGAATGATAGTATCTTTAAATGATTTTGATCTGCTAGATGTGGCACTTGCTTGATCTATAAGTCTGATAATCTGGGTTAATTAGTGATTGAATATCTCGAAAAGTGAATTATCCTTTATAGATTTGTACGCAGGTTCAGTGAAGCGAAGACGCGTATACATGCAAGTTCAGTGAAGTCATAACGCGTATACGCAGGTTGTTCCATACTCAGATGCGTATGCATGTAGGTTTCAGGCTGTTGAAATAGCATATATGCTTTAAGCTGTGATCTAGCTGCCTCTGTTTATAGCTGTTGTGTTCTGGGTTCTATTTCTGTTGTGTAGTTTCTGGTACTATGTTTTGGGTACAGTTGTCAGAGAAGTATCTACTTGATCTAATTGGTGAAAAGGAGATTGGTTGATGGAGAAATGCTTGATGATTGATTGATGTTCATGGATCCAGTTTGAAAATTTATGAAACGTGGTCCCTGGAAGAAAGAGAAGGTTGTAGCCTTCTGTAGGCCAGCACCTATGTACTAGTATCTTGGCTAGTGCAAAGAGCTAAAGGGGGTTGTAGCTCCCTTCCAAGAGAAAGCTGGAAAACGAGAGAGAGTTGTAGCTCTCTGCAGGTTGCAGCCTGCGTACTGGTAAAGGACTGCACCAGTACATTGTAAACAGAAGTTTCTAATTAAAGAAAGATATAGACGAATTGCAGCAGGTGGTTTTCACCCACATTAGGTTTCCACCTTATATCTTGTGTTCTTGTGTATGATTGTCTTTCTGCTCTGTTTTACTATCTCTGGTTACTGGCTATTTGATTCTACATCACAGATTAACAATCATCATCAGAAAGTTAAAGTAAATTAAAATTTTGCTTTGTATATGCGGGTTTCCTTCTGAATAGTTGCGTATATACACGGGTTTAATTAACTAAAGTAGCGTATACAATTTGGTTTTAAAAAAGGAATATTTGATCTGATAATACTGATTCACCCCCCCTCTCAGTATTATTTCCAACACCAAGTCCCATCCTTCTTCTGTAAAAGTACAGTCGAGCTCCCACAAGGCGAGCAACTTGGTCATATCTTCCCTTTTTTCCGCAACTCTTACATTTTCAGCTTGATCTCTTCATTTTAAATAATCGAGCAACAATATATAGTCCCTTTGGGTAGAGGTTCTTCAGGAGTTAGATCAATCGAACGCTTGACCTAACAGTGCAAGCCTACCCCCGTGGGTGAGGAGAAGATGTAAATGTATTCTTCCACGACAGTATCCAAGTGCTTATGCTGTGTGGAGGAACCCTTCCTAGGGTCCATGGATGTGGCTACAATATTTCCCTTACCTTGAGAGTGAATCAGAAAGAAAATAAATTTCCCAGTCTGGGAGATGATCTTACTGCATTACTTAGCAGAGATGAAAGAGATGGTAGTAGACATTGCTACCTTCGGTATCCTATATAAATTATTACCCAAAGAAATAATAACAGAATGAGGTCTAGACTCAGATACAGCATACTGCTTCCAAAAGTATGGTTTTCCTCATAATAAATCACAAAATTCAAGATGATCCACATTACATAGTACCTTATCTATGAATGAGTAGATGTTGTAGGGAAGGTGACATTGCTAGTTGACGTGGAGATCTCTTCCTTGGTGAAACCACCTGATGGTGTACGACTGCAGATGTGATGTAGTCATTAGGCCCAGCCGCTTTGTGACCTTCGTCAAAATGAGGTTCTTTTGGCTCCCACTGTCAACAATGAACTACAGAGGAGAACCTTTCACCCACATATGTAAGTGGAAGAGGCATTCCCCCACCTCAGGATCTTCAGGCTCAATATTTTGTATCTTGGTTGTGGCCACAGTGTCACTGGTTTATGCGTCAATGATCTACTTCCACTTATCATTCCCCTTGTCACGTTATAACTCAGAGTCAGAACATGTGTCTGATTCGGAAGCCTTCAACTCGACCACCAGTGACTTCTTGGCCCGACACTAACTTGTGTTGTTCGTGGAGCTCTTGTGGAACTCACACCACTTTCCTATGTCCTTATTTGTCTTTGTGGTGTTGTTCTTTACTTGCAGCTTTGATGGGTTATCCTGGGTCACCTCGCCTTGGCATTGTCTTTTTCTCTGCGATTTTGGGGCACCTTTCCCTTGTTTCAGATTCACAAATCCAATGTCTCACTTTTTCTGTTTAAACATTTACTCAATTTTGACAATGTATTTACTTTTGAAAAATTTGTTTCCTTGAGCTCCTCTCTAAGGAAATTAATATTCACTTGCCTTGAGGACCCCGTTCTTCTGTCACGGATGGCATCTTGTTGAAAATGATTCAGAATTTCTATATGAATGCATTCATAATGTGAAACCTGAAAATTCTCTCTTTGTTCAACAACTTGAAGCCTTTTTTTTCAAAACTGACATCAACTTGCACGGTCGACTTGGAACCTATAATTGACATAATACCTATACTTTTCTTTGCCCATTTCAAGCTAATCTTGTACTGTTTGTTTCACCATTTTCATTCATTCATAGAAACTCATGGTTTTGTCCATGTCGCCATCAAAAGCAACATCCTTCTCACCAAGATGACATAAAAAAGTTTAATGCAAATGGATGAAAATTTGACTACTTGGTTTTCTTTACTCAAGCCTGATTGTACATCTTGAAAGTATGAAATTTTCTGAACATAACTTTCATGTAAAACATAATGACACTTGAATACAATAGTTACATAATTAATATGCCTAAAAGGCATAAAAATGAATTTGCTCTTTATACCTCTTTTCTACCTTTGAACGAAGTCAAATTTTTGACAAATATCCATCCAATGAAAGTGCATAGACCACTACAACTTAATCTTTAAACCATGAAAATATTTTGAATGAAATAAGATGGTGAAGTTGCTTGCAAAAAACTGAAAGTCAAATCAACCTTTCAAGTTTGAAACATCATAAAAAAGATTTGAACTGATCTTTTGGTTTGAAGAAACATATGCCTTTTGATGTTTTCCTCCCCACTAGAAGACTTTGCACACACATGACAATGCATGCCGAGGATCTTCGAAAGAAGAAATGTCAAAAACAACTCTCCTCCAACATTGGGCTTCTCCCAACAAACCTCTTATCAAAATGACAATCTTGGGCGTTGACCAATCAACAATGGTATCCAAATTGGAGAGGCTTGCCTTCAACTTACCTCCTCCAATATCATGTCCCAAACGAATCAAAGAAGTGAAACCCAACTTGTACTTTGATATCTTCAAAACATCAAACAATTTTCCTTCACAAATGACATGTGCATAAGAAAACTTTCCAAACATGTTTATGTCATCCAAGTGGACAATTTCTTCAAGAAAGGACCCTTTTTTGCCATAATTCAAATTCATGTATGTAATAGAGGTGCTACAAAGAATATACAACATAAAAGTCATAAAAATGATTCTTGTTTGGTGTTATGTATATTCTTGCACTGACCTCTTTTTACAACTTTGCTTTGATGAAAACTACTCCTTTTATCCTCTTTCTTGAAATACTTGTCATTCCTCTTTGGCACCATAGCCATCGGTGCATAACGTGGCTAAGGGATGATTGAATGAGCCCATTGTTCAACACACTTTTGCATTGCCTTGGTGTCTCTACACTTTACAATTTTGTCAACCTTTACATGCTAAGATAACAAAGAGAAACCTTTTTCTACAAAGATATTTCATGTGAAGTTTCTTTCTCCTTGAAGGAAGATTCTTTCAGAACCTAAAATACTTCATCACTCTAACGAACTAAACCAACCAAATCAAAATTGAAACTTGCATTACATGCAATAACATTCTCATAAATAATATCATCATTTGGTTTGAACATGAGAAGTACTAAACTTTTACTTGAATTCAGTAGTTTTTTTGCCTCCCTTGCATTAACCAAATAAATGTTTAGCTTTTGGTAACTTCAACATTTCAAAGCTTGATGAATTATATTTTTAAATACTTCCTTAGAAAATTTGTGTCAATATTTATTGATAACATACTAATATAAAACAAATATTGGGAAGAGAATTTCCAACATGATGACAAGGTTTTAACAATATTGGAAGAACAACAACTATATACAAATCCTTCAAAGGTTTCCTTTGGGGTTCATGAAGTGGAATTTCTAGTCATATTCTATCCCATGAAGGTGTGATAGTAGAACCTAACAAAATAAAATCTATGAGGGAATGGCCAATTCCTAAGACTTGAAGAAACTCGAGAATTCTTAGTATTGATAGGATATTACCACAATTTTGTTAAGAATTATAGGTAATCTCAAACACCTCTAGAAAAACTATTGAAGAAGGAAGAATTTTCTTAGACTAAAGAAGAAGTAAAAGTATTTGAAAAACTTAAAAAGGGTATCCGTACAAATCCCATACTGGTCACACTTGAGTTCACAAAAACCTTCATTGTGGAGTGTGATGCCTTGGTCCATGGCATTGGTGTAGGTTTTACGCCAGAAGGATAATCCCTTGCCCTTGAAAGTAGTGAACTTAAAGGAAAGAACCCACTCAGAACCATTTATGAAAATGAGATGTTGGCCATAATACACTTAGTTAATAAATGGCATCCATAGCTAATAGGAAGACATTTCAAAGTAAAAACATATCATGATAATTTTAAGTACTTCTTGGAAAAAATGATATCTTTGGAAGCAAAAGGAAAATAGGTGACAAATATGCTAGATTGTTAATTTTGAATTAACTACAAAAAGGAAAGACAAAATATTGTGGTAGTTGAACTCTCAAAAAAAGAGTAAGACAACGAGGGCTTATTATGTGTTATTTTTATTCCACAATCTAACTAGGTGGAAGAAGCAAGGATAGAATGGAAGAAAGATGAGAAAGTATGTAATATCATTCAGTAACTAGAAGAGAACCCCGACGTAGTAGAAAATTTTATGTTATTTTGTTTTAATAAGATTGCTTATATTTATGTAAGAATTATCAACTCAAACACAAGGTCCTTTTTCAATTACACACTTCTCCTATAGGAGCACATTCAGGGTTTTTGAAAACATACCATAAGATCAAGAAATAATTTTTTTGGGAATGTATTAAAAAATATGTGCAAAATTTTGTGGTTGAATTTATGGTATGCAAATAGAATAATGGAGAGAATGTCAATACCCCACATCTCTTACAACCATTAGCCATACCAAACCAACATTGGGAAGATGTTTCAATGGATTTTATTACATATTTACCTAAATCTAAAGGAAAGAATGTCATTATTGCAGTGGTAAATTGAATGATAAAATATGCCCATTTTAATATATGTGTCATCCTTTTAAAGAAATTATAAAAGGAGAAATTCATGGAAATAATCCAAAAGCTTCGTTGAATAACAAAAATTATTGTAAGTAGAAGAGATCTAGTTTTCATTGGAAACAATTGGACCAGATTATTTTCTGGTTTGGGTACTTAATTGGCCCAGGGCTCATCTTGTAATCCTCAATCCAATGGGAAAAATAAGATTGTGTTTAAATCTTTATAATAATATCTAGATCAATTTCCATTTAATAAAAACACATAATGGGTCAAGTAGTTTCCCTTGGCAGAATGGTGGCACAACACATCCTTCCATACTTCATTAAAAATGTCCCCAATTATGGCACTTTATGGATATCATCCTCCATCCATCCCATCAACCTTGAAAGGGATTGTAAAGGCTCAAGTATTGGAGGACCACATAGGGCACCAACAAGATTTTCTCAAACTATTGAAGGAAAACTTGGTTATAACACAAAATAAGATAAAATAACAAGCATATCAACATCACAGTGAAAGGAAATTTGAAGTGGGGGATTAGATATGTGTGAGTATACAACCATATAAACATATGTTCCTCCAACAAAAAAAGGAAAATAAATTAGAACCAACGTATTATGGACCCTATAAGGTGTTTTAGAGGATTGGAATTATGTCTTATAAAGTGGAGTTGCATACATATTCATGCATACATCCAATATTCCATATTTCTATCTTAAAGAAGGTAATTGGTTATAATATCTCATTCCAAACTATTTTACCAAAGATTAATGAAGAATGGAAATAATGCTAGGAACAAAAAAAATCCTAGAAACAAGGATTATATACTGAATAAATACCAATTACTTAGTACCTCATCAAATTGAAGAATGTACCAATGAAAGAGGTGACATGGGAGGATGAGTTGTCCATGTAGAAACACTTGTAGTTAGTCAAGTGTTCAGGAAAACACTTGTTTGAGTGGGGGGGAGCCTATTAAGCCATATATAAACCCCATGTTAAACCTAAAACCCCTTATTAATCCATAGCTATGGTGTTGTTACATTTCTATTGTTATATTGTTATGTCATTTTACAATTACATTTATGTCATTTCATTATAATTGTCCCTTTTGTTTCCTATACATATACTACAGAGAGGTATTCTTAGGATAATAAAGTCTTGTCTTATACATTATATTCATTGTAAAAGGGTGTTTACCCCTCAAAGTGGATTGTAATTATTGGTTTCTTATCATTTTTAAGTCACGATATTCATGACATAAATCTTCAATCTTTGGTAGAGGAAAGGGAAATCAGAGACCCATAAAAAATACTAGAAAAGGGGATCAAGATAATATTGAAAGCTTACTTTAGATCATAAATAAATATAAATTGTCACCTCAAAGGTAATACAATTCTTGGTTCCTCTTATCGAGGAGTCAAAAAAGTGAACAATAAGGAAAATATTAAATGAAATCGATAGGGAAAAAAACGGGGTAGAAAATCAACTAAACAATTGATTTAGAAGACTGGGGGAAATATTATAAACTCTAGTAGGATAAGAATAGTTATAGGATCCTACCACCCAACCTCCATTAACAAACAATTACATTTATCACATGGAATATACACAGTCTAAATGGAAAATCCAAGCACAAAATCCTAAAGGATAAAATTCAGATTCAAAAACCAACCATTGTAATGCTTCAAGAAACCAAATGTATGGATTATCCAATCTCCAATATTACCTAGATAATATGGAAAGTATGTAAATGTGTTTTCATAGATGCAAGGGTAGCCTCAAAAGGTCTAGCTATTATATGGGATCCTAAGTAAATTAACCTTTCATATTTCATAGCCATGCAATGAATCAGTTAGCCAAATTTCAGAAGTTTGGGTTAGAAATTTTTGGTTATATCACCAATGTATATTGCCCTAACCTTCAGGGCGACAATTCAACCATTGTAAGAAATCTCAAAAGAATTTATGATTTCTTAGCAAACGTATGCTAGATAATTACAGGGAATTTTAACCTAATAAACCCCTAGAGGAAAAGAAAGTGGGAATTTGCAGGTTGGAGGATGAATCTTCCAAATTCAAGGACCTAATCAAAACCAAAAAATGGTGGATATGGAAACCAATATTGGTATTTTTACTTTGAATAATCAAATGTGGGAAAAACAATGGTGTTGGTTTGACTAGACCATCTTTTAGTGTCTGGGTCCTTGGTTGTTATAGTGATGATTATGGAAGCAATAATTATACAACACTAGGCTCAAATCACTCGTTGATATGTTTGAAGTTTGATTAGCAAGGTAGCCATTTAAAAAAACCATTCCAATTTGAATCCTTATCGATCAAGTGTAACTCATTTAAAGAAAATATAAATAAGTGGTGGAAGGAGGTTCCAATAATTAAGGGAACGATCATGTAGAATTTTCAACAATGACTTGAATTGTCAAAACATGCATATAGAGTAAAAAGGAATTCAACAACATCGATGAATCTAACGACCAATTATCCATATAAATTGAAGATATCTAATAACAAATAATGGAGGAAGGTAAAATAGAGGATCATGGAGAAAAGGAAGCAAAAAAAGGCAAGTTGGATGAAAGAAAAAAATAAAGAGGAAATACTTTGGAAGTAGAAATTTGAATTAAATGGTTAAAGAAGGAGAAATATATACTAAATCCCTCCATAGATCCATGATCCACTTTAGACAATAGAATAGAATTTCTTGCATCAAAGGCACACAAGGGAACAAATTAGAGAATTGTGAAGACATTGAAGAAGATCTTATTCCTTCTACAAGTTGCTACTTATAAAACCTTCTCCGGTTCAAAGTATGGCAATAAGAAAAACTACTCAAAATATTTTTTCCCTTGTTACTCCTAGAAATAATACCTTCTTATTGAGTGAAATTTCCATAACAAAGTTTGAACAATCCATAATGGAAATGCAAAAGGGTAAGTCTCCTAGTGGACTAGATGGTTTACAATAGTTTTTTTTTCAAATATATTCATTGATTTTAAGGAATTATGTGTGGAAAATAATAGAAATTCAAGAATAATTTCTTCTATTTTCTCTGTCTTTAACTTTAGTTCCTAAATATAACAAAGGTAGAATCCATCCTCTTATAGACCCATATATTTATGTAATGTCATCTATAAAATTGTCTCCAACTTCATTTCCAATAGTCTTGAAGCATTGTTATGCAAAATCATATCTTATGAGAAAAACAAGTATGTTGAGGGAAGAGAAATATTAGACAATGTCTTGTTAGCTCATCAACTCATTCATTCTCTAAAGATAATAAGAAAACCTAGGATGTACCCAATATTTAGGAGGACCTTGGCTTGAAAACTCTCACTAACAGGCTTCTTGGGAGGTCCTATTTATGAAATTTGAGAACAAACATTCTAGCTAGACCTTTAGATCGCTAAATATTGTGGCCAAATTGATATTTCCAAAATTAGTTCTACAATGCATGCCTATATGACTTGTTTCCTACTCTTGTTACACCAAAAAATTATTATTTAGGAAATTAGGGATATCCATATATTTTTTCTATGGGGAGGAGTGAAATTGGAGAATAAATGGATGTTGGTAGGTTAAGATAAAAAATTTTGACCCAAGTTACAAGGGGCATTGTGATTCAGAGATCATGAAGTCTTGATGAATATTTTGGAAGTCAAAACTTAGCGAAGATAATTTAACTCTCTGTTGATGGTGTTGGAAGCTAGCAATAGGGAAGCATGTCTCCCTAATGTGAAGTCCCAATTATACCCCACACCATTTGGAGTAACATCCCCAACAGGAATACATACGGTTTCCAAATAGGTGCTATCAAAGATTGCCTTAGCTGCAATGAACAAATAAGATGATATATGCATGGCTTTGGTGATAACAAGTGTATGAACTTGTGGGATATGAAGTGTAATGTATGAAAGATTCGTTCACATCAAGGGAAAAAGAGTGTCCCCCTTGGAAGAAAGTGATAGTACTATCTTAGAAGAGACACACGAGCATCATAAAGAATTGTTAGTTAACCTGCAAAATAGTTCACAAGATAACAATAATCATGATATCATAAAAAACACACATTCAACAAGATGTATACTAAGGAAAATGAATTAGTTCATTAGCATTAACATAAATGAAATAACATACATTGCAAACATATAAATAATAATCTTACAACATTCATGAAATATGCATGAAAGCATGTTGTCTTTAAGATCTTCTCATTATAAAGTGAAAGTTCCAAGCATACAATTACATTTATATTACACTAGCCCCAATAGTGGAACATGAATCCAACACTTGCTTCTCCAAATAATGATACTCCTCCTATACTAGACTAGATAATTCAAGGCTTCAAATATTAGGTTCCAAGCCCTTTGACTGAGTTATGAGGGTTTATTTATAGCAATTGAGATGACCCTTCATCTCCCTTTGTGACCTTTGAGCTTCCCTCATGACTCTTGGACTTATTTTTTCTTTATTTTAACTAATGAATTTTCATATTCCACATTTAACTCTTAGGCTTCAACTTACATATACAATAAGGAAAAAACCCATATAGGACAAAAATGAGTAGAGCCTAATAAGACAACTAGATGCTGTTATGAAACCAGCTCAAGAACAGATAGAAAAGATAGATCAACGCCTTAGAATTCAGCCTCTTCGAGGGGGAAACCTCCTTTACATTACATAAATGAACAATTCTTGGATGATACAAATGAAAAGACCTCCTTTCTATATATAGGAGTCTAAGGGGTCATCACATAATCAGAGCCGACATAACAATAATAATGTAAGGGCACAATAATAACAATAGTGGGCTTCTATGGGGCACAATAGTAACAATATGGGCACTACATGGGTACATCAATATAATAAGCGGGTTGTACTAATAACAATAAGGGGTTACACTAGTAGTATAGGGGCCTAACATGCCCCTCTCCTTCAAAAAGCGTTGTCCTCAACGCTTGAGTAGTTCTTGATGCTTCTGTATAAAATTCT
>APFE030181859.1:0-24263 GCA_000404065.3 Pinus taeda
AAAAACAAAAACAAAAAACTACAATTATTTAAATAGAGACCTAAAAAATACCAAATTGCCACTTACACAATAAAGTATTTTATAGAACTCTGAAATAGTTTTTTCCTTCGACCCAAGATATTCCTCCCACTCCCACTCCCACCTCCCCTTTTCAAAAAAAGGAAAAATATTTTAATATATCGAGCATTGTCCAAAATCTCTCTAAAATTTAAACCCATAATTGATAATAGAACTAGAATAGATTTAAACCCTTGCCTACCTAGAAGATACCTATCCAAAGCAAATTATGGTTGGGAAGGTTGCAGTAGAAAAAGCCATCTAAACTTTTCTTTTTTTAGTTATCAATGTCATTCTCAATGGACCAAAAAAATGACTAACCGAGAAAAATACCAACCATTCATGAGAGTGAACTTCAAAAACCAAAGTGAAACATGGATATATAGCTCAAAAACATTAGAAAGTGATTCTTTCATTTGTATGAGGCTCTTAGGGGGGCATTCAAAACTTTTTTGAACTACTTTAGTCAACAAAAACCTTGAGCCTTGGTTTCCACCACCAAGATAGAGGTAAACACGAGAAATCTTCATCATTTGTGGATTACTCGAATCAATGCAAAATCCCATGCCAATGGGGTGTCTTATAACAAATTCATCCAATATTTGTGCAAGAGGCAATTGCTTCCAAATCATAAAATATTGCACAAATAGTTGTATTAAATTGCTAGAAATAGATAGAATAAATAAAACAAATTTACCCTAAGTATTCCCTTCAAGAAGGTTAAAACATTGAAAACTTTTTCAATATTAAATTGAAAATGAATGAAATGAAAAGAATTCAATCCGATTCTTTCCCAAAAATGAAATCCTATTGACTTTTTCAACAATAGACTTAAAATCCACTTCTTTATTGACCAAATATCCCAACTCCAATTTGATTAAGAAGTAGGTTCATTTCCATGGATCGAATTAGTTTTCATAATAAAGAAAAGGTAACAATGATGGAATATGAGCTCATTTAAACTGTTTAATAGCCTTAGCCATTATGTATTTGTATAAATAAGATAATAAATCAACTATATTATTGTAATGGCTTTGAAATGTATTATTCAATATTTTTACATTTAAATCTTAAAAATCTAAAAGAATATTTTCGCCCTGAGATAAAAATACTTTATTACATTACATGAATAATTAAAAAAAATTAAAATTAAAATCAAATTATGTTAAATTATTTAGTGATAAACTATTTTATTTAAATATTTTAATATGTTTTTAATTATATAAATAATATAACTTTAAATAAATTAGTATAATAAAGCTAATAAGGTTATTCGAATTACAATCTTCATTGTCGAATGGGGGTAGAGTACCAATGACTTCCATACAACTCAAGAA
Source organism: Pinus taeda (assembly GCA_000404065.3). Lineage (NCBI taxonomy): Eukaryota > Viridiplantae > Streptophyta > Pinopsida > Pinales > Pinaceae > Pinus > Pinus taeda. The sequence continues at coordinate 1,395 of APFE030181859.1, forward strand.
TGAGAGAAAATTTACAATGTGAATGAATTATGTGAATTTTAGTGTACCTAATATTGGTGATTGTGTCGTTCCAACAAGGCTGCAAAAATGTTTGTAGAACCCATGCATCTATTTTTTTGATAGTTTTGGGGGTCATCCTCAAAATAAAAAAGGGTTGAATTTTGCCAACTAGAGGATGAAATAAAGGACTTAAATGATTAAAGAATATGAAATAGGAAGTCACAAATGTAATTGAAAGAGAAAGAACACTTACAAACAACAAAGGTCAAGGTAAAAAGAAAAGTGGAGATGCCAGTATGCTTGATGGCTTTTGGAGAATAGTGTCCCAGAATCCATTTCTACATAGGTTTGTTCTCTACTAAAGGAGGTTTGTGGGTAATGGACCCTTATGGCTCTCCTAAAGGACAATCCTTCTTCTCCCTCTTTGCAAGTATATTATGTCCTAAAGAAGCTCCTAAAAACTCTCTAACGGTGGATCTCTAAGTACACAAAGAAATGCTAGAAATTAGAAGGTAATTTTGCGAAGATATCGCTACACTAATCTTCTCTTATTGAATTAGTTATGAGGGCAGTGTTTTTTATAGGCCGAGTAAGTATTTGTATCTATCTAAGTCCATTAATAGCTTTGGGCTTCGTATGGACTTCCAATGCTTAAGGGGCGACATGAGAGGTATTTTTGGGTCTCTTGTACTCCGTTGAAATATGTATAGGCTGGGACAAGCCGATCGAACCTTGTACTTGCGCACTGACACCAAGTATGCATGATTTCTTATGTTGTTGATCCTTGGAGTGTCACTTTCTATGGATTTGTGTGGCTATTGAATAACCGGCCATGAAGATATATGAAAGTATGAGAGAATGACTTTGTGTAGATTAATTAAATCATGTTTTTTGGCAGTTAATCAACTGCAATTGGGAAGTTGATTATTATACTTAGGAACCATTTCTTTGGTTGAATTTTTGATATTTTATGGCTCTGACTAGTGCATTTAAGTAAGATATTTTTAAGTCATAACAAGTACATTATAAAATTAAACAAATGCTTAGTAGCATATTAATTTTTTTTCTCCATAGAGAAAAATGTAGTTTTTTAAAATGATCTTCCTTACATCAAAGGTGTATCTACAATATTGTAAATTAATGTACATTTGACTATGTTTCTTTCCTTTAATGTACATTTCACTACGTTTCTTTCCTTTATTCTTTTTAATCTCTTGACACAGTGTTAACAAAGGTTAGATGGTGACTAAAGATAAATCAAAACAAGGAAGGTTGGGATTCAAATGATGTACTAATTCCTTATCGATTATCTTTGTGGCCATAAATAAGGCTTCATTTGTTACTACCATTTCAAAGGCTTTGGAAAAATAATTATTTCCATCTATAAAATTGTAAAAATAATTATTTCCATATATAAAATTGTTATTGACATCTTTGTAATTTTCTACATCCTCTAAAACAATAGAACACCTTATAGAAAACAATGTAGTGTAATTTATATGCTTTTCCTTTCTTGAAGATAAGTACCCAAAAATACATGGTTAACATGAACATACAGTTTTCTAATCATCTACCCATCAAAAAATTCTTTGATTTAATCACATTGTATCTCATAGTATGTAAAAATCTCAAATTTATTTTGATTGGGATATTTTTGCTATAATTAAAAAAAATATTAATAATATTTTAAGAACTATTAAATATCAAAGACGAAAAGAAAATTAAAAAACTCAACCTAAAATGGTATTAGGAATAATAGTGTAAGGTCAAATATTGCAACAAACAAATACATAGAGCGGAGATAGCCTTACAGTACTTCGGCCATTTACAAAAAAAATGGATTGAAACAAAAAAAGCCATTCCCTCAAATTTGGGCCATAAATCATTAAATTTGCATATTTTGATTAAATAAAAATAAACAGAGAAAAATAAAGATGATACTGGAAGACTCACTCGACGCACATAAAAACATAAGTAACTGAAATCATCGATCCATTTGCCTTTTTAATTAAAAGACGATCTTTACAATGTCGTTTTAATACAACCATGGGGATAGTGCACCAAAGCAATACTGTGTTTAAAACTTATTACAAGCACTATAACATACGAACGATGAGAAGCGTGACTATATATGCTGCTAGACTATGCTATAATTACCCTACTGAAAAAGCTGTGACTACTGAAAATCTGAGGCAGTCGCTACTACTGAAAATCTGTAAGGTAGTCGCTACTGGTATCACATAGCATCACAGTTGGCCAGAGAAAAAGAGAGCTCGTTCTTTCCGACATCGTACACGATGTGAAAACTTTGCTGCTGAAAGTTTCCGAATACCGAAAATGGAGCTTTTTTGAAAGTAGTAAACGCAAGGCAAACCAACCCACCAGTATCTTGCTGATCTGAAATGAAGGAGTTCTCTGGTGGCAGAACATAATCTGCACCTCCCGCAAAGTGAAAAGTAATATTTGGAAATAAGAGACCAGGCGTAAAAATGTAACAGAGATCCAAAACCACAGTAGCAGATGAATTAAGTAGTGGCTGTGCTGTAATGCTTGCGCTGACGGCATCCAGAAAAGGCCTGTAACCAGCTTCCTCCAAAATAGTTACAGTAGTTCCAGAATCAATGATAAGGCCACCGCTTCCATTGGCTAGAATTTCGAATGTATCCTTCGGAATATGGATTGGTTTACCGGCTACGCTAATTCCATCGAGGCCCAGATAGTAGAAAGTTTGATGCAAATGGTTTTGAATGAGAGGGGTGACACTATAAGCAGCTCCGAAGGTAGGAGCCTTACCCAAGAATAAAGGGGTGACTTCTGAGAAGATGTTGCCAAAGGAGGATCCAATCTGGGAAACCAGAGAGAGTGGCCCTCTTCCCATACCGACTATACCGGACGAGGTTGAAAAATCACCGTGCTGCACGCGACCGCCTCTTTCTGTTTATGGTTATAGAAATTTGAATTTTGTTTGGGCGGTATTTTAAATTCGAACTCAAAATTTGAATTCAAATTCGTCTGCTATTAAATGAGTACGGTGAACCTCATTAAGTCCTCAAACCGGAGGGAGGCTGCGGGCAGGGCCGCCGGGGTTTCGATGGGCAGCCGGAGAGGGACGCCGGAGAAAGATAAGTTTACGATGCATGGATGCATGGTCCGATGATGTGTATAGTCGATGATGCTCTGTGCCGTCTCTGAGACTCTGTACCCTCCATAGCATTAACTTTGCTATGGAGGGGTAAATAGGAATTGCCGAGGTGAGTGTTGTTAAAATTTATTACTTAATTAATTGCACTCCCGGTGGATGAACTACACACCCAAACTGGTATGAGTTTTTTTATTATTTAAAATAACATTTTTTTTTACCAAATATAATAATAATGATAATATTTACTTTAAATATATTTAAATGGGCATTAAATAATTTATATAAATATTCAATATAATTTAATTTAAAAAAATTATTAAAAAATTTTTATTTTATTTTAAGTTATTTTTATAATTTCAGTTATTTAAAAACTAAATTTTACAAAAAAGAATTTTTCACATTTATTTCTTTACAAATGTCTCTATTGTCTATGTCATGTTATCATTTTGTTTTTATTGTCTTTCTAAAATTTAAAAGAGGAAAATCTAATATTTTCTTTTTCCACAATCCAAAAATAAGATCATATGGTTGTCAATTTTTATGTTTAAAATACTTTTCTTTTTCTTTTTTTCTAGAATGAATTATAACATTAAGATATATTTCTTAGTAGTCGTCTATGGAGGCAGAGGAATTGCTTGGACGGCCAAAAGTGGCTAGAATCCGAGCAAAAAAAAATTCAATTTTTTTTGTAGTTGCAGTGTTTGAATCATGTTTTTGATGGTGGAAATGCATTCAACACCATGAAAAACGTCTAGGGCACCTAAAATTATGAATTTTGGCAACTTTTACATGGATTTACAAAAATCTTTGTTGGATTTTTTCAAAATATGACCAGAATTTCCATAACTTTCAAGGCAAAAAAGCATAATTTTTAGACTATGACAATTTCTTATAGGTGGTGACCTATTTAATGATAATGACAGTGTTAATTATTAAAAATAGTTGTTCATGATCCAAGTATTAAATTTATTTAAAATTTTCATGTTTCCACATCATTTAATTTGGAAGACATTTACAAAATTCAATATTGACACAATTGCATGCATACATGAACGATTCATAATGAATCATTTACATCATACTTTAAAAAAATTGCCAAAGAGTTTCTAATGTCATTAAACATTGAGAGAATCAAAAGAAAGAGTTGTATTAGAGATCTTGAATCAAAGTAGCATTTTGGATAGAATCCTCAGATATTCTATGGTAAACATCATGAATAAAAATTGTACAAAAATAAAAATTATAGCACAAAGGGATCTCATCGTTATTAATATAGTTAAAATGTATCTATTTATGTAAAATTACCAATCACGGAGAGAATCTACTAAACTGACATATTACTACCTCAAATTTAAGTAATAAATTGAATTCATTTACCTTCCACTACTTGACCCTCAAAGTTGGCATTTCATCCTATTTCTTAGCAATATACGAGCTTGGCACAACAAGGATTATCGCTAGTGGAAGAAGACATAACCCAAAACCGCCCTCCTTGTAGATTCATAATCATATAGTGTGATCCTTGTAGATTTCATAATCATAGTGTAATTAGGTCCTCCAAGTACTTACCCTCATATTGTAGGCATTGAGATGTTAAGATAACCACTTTGGCTTGGTGTTCATTCTTGAAGGAAAAAATAAAATTCAAAGAATTTACTAGAATGATAATCGATTTCTCCACAATAGTTCTCACAAATATTTGATAATCCTACTTGTAATAATGAATTAGATTAAAAGATGTGGGATTTCCCACTTAAGCTCTTGAATATGCTTGAATCATCTAGAGAGATTTAGATCTTCCCAAAAGTAGTCAAATCAAACCATATTTTCTTAAATCAATTCAAGAAAACATGAAGTTGTACTAGATGCCACATATTTGCTAGAATCTAATTACTTCACATAAAACATATGTTGATAAAAAGCTAACTATAGACTATGATCTATGTAGATTGGAATACATAAGTCATTGTTGCTTGTATTATAGACTAGAAGATGGGATATAAAGAATACCAAACCTTCCCTTTCTATATCATATGGGGAATTTGGAAATGCAAGAATATGTGTGTTTTTGAGGATTATCCATTGGAAATCAATCAAACCAATATTAATATATTTTCATACTTCAATGAGACTTTTCCTTGGGTATTCAAGGGATTGAAGAGATGCATTAAACAGGTGGAGAGTTGGCATCGATACCCAATGAGGTTTTTTTATAGGGCTGCAAATAAGAACATTCGTGGGAGTGGTGCATGTATAGTTATTAAGCTTGGACAATACTATAATTTCTATTGGCTTAATGGGATGGGCACCAACTCGAGGGTAGAAATCATTGCACTATGGGGTATATTATATAGTGCAAATGGTTATCCATAGAGGTAATAGATGTATTTTGTGACATAATGTAATTACTGAGTGGGTTGCAGACAAGATTTTCTTTGATCCTCCCGTACTTGATTAAAAATATGTTTGTACTATTTGATGGGCTGACTTTTACTGATATATTCTGGGAACAAAATATGACTGCAAATGCATTATTGAAATTTGACCATCGATATCTTCTTGGAGAGATCATCTACATCGCATATAACAATCACTATTATCTTGGGTAAAACATGTTGATTTTTTCCTTCTAAAGAAGAAGAAGAAGAAGAAGCAAACTACACACTCCAAAATGAAAACTCTCTACTAATTCTTAACAAAAATTATAAGATACTACAATGACATGAAAGTGAAAACTTTCCAAAATAATAAATGAAACATTTATAACAAATTCCTCACCTATAAATCCTTCACCACTAATTGCACATAAAATGAAAATATAAATGTGTATCCCTCTTAAATTTCTCTAATAATATCACCCTAAGATTTGAATAATGTAACAATAAAATTTCCCTTTTCCCATATCTAGAATGTAGTAACACGTTAAGAGAAAGGTAATTGAGTTCTATAGAGAAAAAAGACCATTGTAATGTTGTAAAACCTTTACACCTTACCCATAACAAAATCTTTCCTCAAGACCTATGACAAAATCCTTCCTCAAGACCTTATCACAATATATTTTAATAATTACTTTTTCTACAAGGAGAATATATATATGATTTATTTAATAACATAAATATTATAAGAATAGATAACAATGTCATTATTTTATGTTTTTTGGATATATTTTGTATTAAGTTTTTAAATTTATTAGGGATCTATTAGAATTGAAATAAGAAGTCATATAATTGCATAATTTACTTACAATTTTAAGTTTTAAGATACTAATTGATTTATACATTTCAAAAATACAATTTGAATAATTAAAAATTACAATCTTCATTAAAATATATATTAATAAATTGTAAGGAAAAAAACTAAAACATAATAAAATAAATTTAAACTATATTTCTTTTAATGTTAAACAACACTTTTATAATTCATATATATTAAAAAATATATAAAAAAAGTAATTTTTATTATACATAAAAAATAAAATAAAAAACATTAAATATATAATTTCATTCATTTTCAAACCTAAATACTTTTAATTACAACAATTTTAAATTACTTAAATAGATATTCCAAGTTTTCATATTCACACTCAGATTCAAAAGCTTAAAGAAAAATATAAACAAAAAATGACTTTACAAATAACAAAAAGGTAGGTGATAAGAACTCTTAGCCTTCCAGCAATATGATGCATCTAAACTAGCCTAGATTCATCTTACCCTAGGATCTATCAAGCGCCAAGAGGGATCAAATATCTAGAGGTGAGAACCTCTTTTTTAGTGCACTATTTGAGGAAAGGTTTGCACCTCGAGAGATTTGATCCCTCTTGGCGCTTGATAAATTCGGGGTTAAGATGGATCTAGGTTAGTTTCAATTGTGCGTGATCACAACAATTTTGATTTTATCTCTTTCTTTAATGTTATTTTGAATAAAAAGTGACAATGTAATATCGTTGCATGATAGAAAATGTGAATAATAAAAATATAGTCAACTTATTTCCTTCTATCATTGTTATTGCCACACTTATTAGTTTTTCCATCTTTTCATATTGATCATATGAAAAGGGTGGTTGAATTGTAGACCATTCAAATCTTTAAGTCAAGCTATTGTAGTAAACATCATACCTTGTCTCTCTTGCTCTCTAATATTAATAGTATCTATTTCCAAGGTCAATCATTGTGACTTATGGAGTGTTACACCCCAAGTAATTTTCAATGGTAGTTGTTTTCTGTTACCTCTTTTGAATGCAAAGTGACTAAAAATGTTGAATGATAGAAAATTAGAATAATAAGAATGTAGTCAATTATGAATAGTTTACAGTTACATAAAGAAAAAATTCAAGTAAGATAAAAATTGAAGTATTTATCTATTGTTGAATTATTGTAACATAGATGTCAATGCATGTCATCAATATTTTTTTGTGTTTTCATTGAAATCAATGCATCTATTTAAATGAAAAATTGAAATATTCATAATATGGAAGAGTTTGTCTCTCTTCCTATCCATGTCTTTCTCTCTGCCCCCACCGTCTATATCTATGTCTCCAAATATATTTCCTTCTCTATATCTCTATCTCACTCACCAAACACATATTCTATCTCTCTCCATATCTATCTATCTCTCCCTCTCTCCTTTTCCTTGTCTCTCTCTTCTCCCCTCTCTCCACCCTCCATGTATATCTCTATCTCCCTTCGTATATCCTTATTTACCTCTCTATCCCATCCCTCAAACATACACACTCTCTCTCCATATATATACTTATCTCTCTTCTCCTTCACTCAATCTCTCTCTCCTCCTCTTCCTCTCTTGCCTTCCACTCTCCACTCTCCTCTCCCCCTCACTCTCTCTCCATCTCTCCCTTGTAAATCACTCTCTCTCCCCACCTTTCTCTCTCTATGTCTTTCTTATTCCCTCCCTCCCCCCTTCTCTTATCAAATAGGATCAAGAATAAACATCTATGCTGAAATCATTGTGTCATATGAGTGAAAAACCAAAATATTCATAAGATGAAAGATTTTGTCTCCCTCCCTCTCTCTATCTCTCTCTTCTTCCCTCTCTACTCCCTTCAGCATATATCTTCCTCCATCTTTGCTTCTTTGTCTCTCTATCTCACTGATCTGAAAATGAGATTTAGACTAATATTAAGGTATTACAGACTCATGTGCATGGATTTGCCTATATTACTTAGTGCAACGGATTGATAAGATTGCAAATAATATATACAATGAGCAGTCAGAGAAACATAATAGACATAACAAATAACACAACAAAGTAATCAAGGAGTTCACCTAAAACTCCTGAGCTACGTCTCCTCGTCCAGCCTTCAGTGGTGACCTCTCTATTATGTCTTTCAAGAACAGAGTTTTACAAAAGTGAGCTCAATTTGAATCTCACGCAACAGATACAAAACAAAAAGGCTTTACTTGGATTCCCCAAGTATTTCTAAGTACATAGACTCTCCTCACTGAATCTTTCTCTATTTTCCTCTCTGTCTCAGCTCTCATGCTCTCTTGCTTTCTTGCTCTCTTGCTGCTGTCTCCGTCATTCAGCGGAATTTTAAGCCAATTGTTGCTATCTGTTCATTTCCTCTTCTAGGCTCTCTGGCTCCCGGCCTCTATCCGCTCAAACTCCCCCTAAGCGTTAAACAATCATGTTTGAACGTTTCTGGGTATGGTGGCCACCTGTTCTGTAATGGAAGGACCATCGATGCCTTTGAAATCCCAAAAATGGTCGTTCTTTGTTTACACAGAGAAATACTCTAAAACACTTTAAAATGCCTTTTATCGGACTTGAAATGTTATGAAATCTGCCCTGTAATCCATCGGGTCCGCCCTTATATCACTATTGCAAGTCGCTCTATCGTGGTTTCTTTGTATTTGGGTTTATAATGAAAAACCCCAAATACAAAGAAAAAACCCATAAAATGGCCTTTTATCAGATCTCAAATAATATACATTTGCATCTAGAAATCCCACTGGGTTCGGCTATATATCACTATCGCATATTTCCTTTGGCTTCCGATCACCGATTACATCGATTGGCCTTATCGGCTATCGGCGCATCGCATGGTCGCTGACCTTACTGGAATCACCCCTTTATATTGCTCCGATGTGATATTGCGATGCGATATTATCGCAATCACATATCATTGATCCGTCGGGCCACAGTTAAGTCCATATATATATATATAATATTATATATATAATATATATATATTTACGATGTGATATGCGTGGATAGGATCTGGGACCGTTCAGATCTGCGCGCTTGATCGATGGTCCTCATCTAATCACGCTTGACCGCCATCACAATTTCCATAATGCCGCGCTCGATTTCCTCTGCTTGCCACCACCAATTATGATATGTTGATCGGATCTGGACCGTTGATCGGCCAGATTCGACGACTCCTATGCATCGCTGTCCAAGCCTCCGATAACTCTTTTTTCCACTATTTCTTCAAGTTTTTCTCTCCCGATAGTGTTATCCACCTTTATTAAAGGTTCATCCTTTGTGATAGCTTTTGATTCTTGAAGACTTGGAGGGTGTTCTGGATCCATTTTGGATCATGCATTCCCACTGAAAAAGCTTTTGGACCACCAAAAGTTGGTTTCTAAGCATCGATCAAGTGAGCATACAACTTCCTCACTTGTCCAATCTTTATCCATTGTGCATTTCTTGGTTTTGAACCTTTGAGTCCGCTTTTGAGGTACTCAACATCCTCTCTACACGTAGTTATCACCTTCCTGTCTAGAACTGTATCTTCCAGCAACTCATTGAGATATTCAGGCAACAGATCATCAATAGAAGGCAACTGACTTTGCTCTTCGGGATCTTCAATCAATGAAGGTTCAAACAGTCTCATGTTCTCTGCATTAACTACTGAATAGATGTGCATGTAAGTTGGAAAATCAAGGCGAAAAGTGTTCTCACAAATTTTCTCAAATATCTTGAAAGGCCCATACCTTATTGGTTTCAGCTTCTTACCTTCACCTTGCATTCTGTCTTTGCTGATGTACAGCCATACTTGATCACCAACTTGGAAGCTATGCTCAATTCGATGCTTGTCATGCCTCACCTTATACTAGGCCTGGCTTCTTTCTAGCTGTTCCTGTACTACCTGCTAAATTTCTTGGATCTGTTCAATGAACTTGGTTGCTTTTTCCACATCACTGTGTCCATCAACTGCTATGTCTTTACTAAAGACAAAATCCAAGGGAGACTTTGGTGTAAAACAAACAAGTCTCAAAAGGAGATCTCTGAGTAGAAGAGTGCTTGGCATGGTTGTAAGCATGTTGTGCATAACACAAATGTTCATCCCAAAGCTTGGGATGCTTGCTGCAATAGCCCCGGAGCAACTAAATCACTGTCCTGTTGACTACGTCTATTTGGCCATCTATTTGTGGATGAAATGTTGTGCTCTTCTTCAATCAGGTGTCCATCAATTCCCACAGACTTGACCAAAACTTCCCAATAAACCAGGAATCTTGATAAGATACAATGGAAGTGGGTAACCCAAAATGAACCCATACATGCTGAAAGAACAATTTTGCTGTTTGTTTAGCTGTAACCTACTTGTTACAAGGTATCATAATACACATTTTGTTGAACCTGTCCATAATAACATATAAATAATCATGACCTTTTCTAGATTTTGGCAATCCCCCAACAAAGTCCATGGAAACACTTTCCCAAGGACGAGAAGGTACTGGAAGTGGAGTGTACAAGCCTAATTTTCTATTACTAGGCTTTCCTTTATCACACATGGTACACCCTTTTATATATCTAGAAACTGTTTCATGCATTCTTGGCCAATAACAGAATCTTTGCAACTGTGCAATAGTTTTACTTACACCAAAATGGACCTGATATCAGAGAAGTATGTGCTTCTCGGATTATGTTAACTCTTTCAATTTGAGGAATGCATAACTTTCCCAAATGATATAAGAGTTGGTCCTTAACATGATAATCCAACTCTTCTACTTGTTTTCCCTAACTTAAAGTTGCATATACATCTTTAAAATCTACATCTTGAGCATATTGTTCAATGTAGCTTTCATGCATTATTGAATTATGCTTAAGTATAGTGGATGCATTTATGACTAGTCTTGATAATGTATCTACAACCTTATTGTGTATGCCTTTCTTATATTTGATGACAAGATGAAACTATTGTAGAAAACCCATCCACCTATAGTGTCTTGATTGCTGCAATTTAGTTTGTGAGTGCAAATATTGAAGTGGTTGATGATTTGTATGTATAATTGTTTCTTTTTCCAATAGGTAATGTTTCCACTTTTTCACACTCTACACTAGTGCATACAATTATTTATCATAACTGAGATAATTAACTACTGCAGAATTAAATGTCTCAAGAATGATAACATATGGGTTCACCGTGTTGCATCAACATTTCTCCCATGACATAGTCACTGGCATCTGTTTCAATCTCAAATGGTCGTTGAAGATCTGGCAGTGCTAGTACTAGTGCTGTACTAATTTCTTCTTTTAAGGTGCCGAAGGCTTTTTGCTATTTGCCTCCCCACTGAAACACCTTGTTTAATCCCGTTAAAGCATGTAAAGGAGCTGCAATCAAGGAAAAGTTAGTAAAAAAATTTCTCCAATATTGTGTTGCTCCTAGGAAACTCCTAAATTCTGTTGTAGATTTGGGTTTAGGCCAATTCACAATGACTTCGACCTTAGAGGGATCTATCTGCCATTCACCACCCCCTACAATATGACCCAAATAATTTAAAGATGTTTTGCCAAATTCACATTTTGATAACTTTACATAGAGATTTTCTCTTTTAAAAACATCTAAAGTCTGCTTTACATACTTCAAATGTTCTTCCCATGTTTTATTGAAAACAAGAATGCCATCTAAATATACAATTACAAAATCATCAATAAAAGGCCTGAGTACATCATTCATAACTCTCATGAAAGTGGCAGGACCATTAGTTAAGCCAAAAGGCATAACCAACCATTCATACAACCCTTGCTTTGTTTTGAAAGCAGTCTTCCATGCATCTTGTTCTGCTACTCTGACCTGATGATAGCCACTACACAAGTCCAACTTGGAAAAGTAAATTGCTTCTTTCAACTGATCTAATAGATCATCTATACGAGGAAGAGGATAACAATTCTTGATTGTTATTTTATTCAATGCTCTATAATGAATGCACATCCTCCACGAACCATCTTTCTTTCTCACCAACACAATTGGAGATCCACATGGTGATGTGCTTGGTCTTATGAACCCTTTATCGAGCAGCTCCTGTACCTACTTCTTGATCTCTGCATTCTGTAAAGTGGATAACCTGTACATTCCAATGTTAGGCATTGGAGCATCTTGCTGCAAATGAATATCATGTACGATTTCCCTTTTGGGTGGTAGACTTTTAGGTTCTTGAAATAGGATATCATATTCTAAAACAACTTTATCTAAATCAGCTTTCTGTTTAGCATCACAACCTTCAAATACATTGGTTTTATTAGGGGTCTTTTCCTTTACAACCATTAGTAAAAATTTCTTGCATGAATTTACAATTATTTTCATCTGCCCTGAGTTTATGAGCTCTTACAATATATTTTATTCCATGTTTAGTGAGTTGATACTTATTTTCAGCTCTATAGAAAATGGCTTTTCTATCATACAAGTAAGGACTTCCTAAAAAATACAATATATCAGGGAACTATATCTACTCAACCCCATCTACAAAGTTGACAAATAAGAAACCTAAGTTTACATTGTCTAGTCACTTGTAGCTTTGCTTTATCACGTACCCAACCTAATGGATATGGCTTCTTGTGAGGTGTTGTTAGTAAGCCCAACTTCTTTACAATTGTTTCAGAAATCAAGTTTATTTGTGATCCACTATCAAATAAAATATCGATCTTTTGGTGCTTGGAAATAACTCTAATATGAAAAAACTCATGTCTTTTCCTCTCATTATCTTCATTATCAGTAGATTGTGCAGAATTACTTGTAGATGCTTTAGAATTTTTACCTTTTATACCTGTGGCTGTGACTATTGTTTCATCACCTGAGTCTAACCCCAAGTCTTTCTGAATAGTAGCATTAGTCTTCTTCTTCTTACCACCGAACTTCTTAGGTTTCAGCTCTGGATGCAAAGACTGGTAGTGTTCATCATCGTGTCCATCCATCTTGCAGTGAGTGCATGAAGGTTTGTCCTTTTGTACAACATTTTCTTTCCTCTCCTTCCATTTCTACTTCTTCTTTCCTTTTTCTTGCTTGCAGAGGGTTTTGATGGTCCCCCAATCTCTGGGTTCACATTCTTGCCTCTAGCCTCTAGATGTGCAGCCTGAACTGATACATCATCTAGGCTAGTGGGATTAAATGTGAGAATGATGTGCCTCAAATAGCTATGTAGACCACCTATATACTTCAACAAAGTTTCAGGTGAGTTTAGAGATATGCCTAGAGTTAAAGCTCTTTTTCTAAATTCCTGGGTATAGCTTTGTACACTTTGCCCCTTTAATTGGCGAAGAGTTTGCCAGCTCATCATTGCTTTCTGCATATAATCTAGTGGATAGAATTGTTTTTTAATGTCAGAAACAAATTCATTCTAGGTAGAAAGAATTTTACCATGTCTCTTTAGATCAGCTTGTGTCTTGCCTTCCCACCACACTAGTGCAGTTCCTCCAAGGTGAAGGTTAGCTAGTTGAATCTTTCTCCTTTCTGAATCAATGTTCCACACCCTGCAATATGCATCATTCTGTCTAATCTAGTTATCTAGCTTTTCTGCATTTAATTCCCCATCATAGATTGGCAAATCAAATTTCACATTTAATTTATCATAGATGTTTTCTTCTTTTTCTTTTCAGGGCTAGGAGATGAGGATGATGGAGGTGACGGTGGAGGAGATGATGGAGGAAGCTTTTCCCCTTTCCCCTTGCCCTTTGGGGCATCTAGAGAAGGTTCCTCTGCTCCTTTGTCTTGTTTGGAGGTTGAAGTACTTTCACCTCGACCTTTCTTAAATTCTCGATACATCTCTTCCACCATGGATCTTATGGTCATGAAACTGTCCATGAACTGAGATTCTGATTCCAATCGGGCTTGTTCTGCCATTCTCCTCCTAGGATAGACTCTTCCAATTTCTGGATTAGCCTCAACAAGTTCTCCTTCTCCTAGTTTGAGCTTTGACCTAGTTAGCATACAAAAAAATCCAGCACAAGCTTGTCTAACCTTAGCAAAACTAAATCTCTAATACCACTTGATCTAAAAATGAGATCTTAGACTAATAGTAAGGTATTACAGACTCAAGTGCATGGATTTTCCTATATTACTTAGCGCAACGAATTGATAAGATGGCGAATAATATAGCTAATGAGTATTCAGAGAAACACAATAGACATAACACATAACACAACAAAGTAATCAAGGAGTTCACCCAAAACTCCCGGGCTACGTCTCCTAGTTCAGCCTTCGGTGGTGACCTATCTATTATGTCTTTCAAGAGTAGAGTTTTACAAAAGTGAGCTCAATTTGAGTTTGACACAACAGATACAAAACAACAAGGCTTTACTTGGATTCCCCAAGTCTTTCTAAGTAAACAGACTCTCCTCACTGAATCTCTGTCTCTGTTTTCCTCTCTGTTTCAGCTCTCTTGCTCTCTTGCTCTCTTGCTGTTGTCTCTGTCATTCAATGGATTTTTAAGCCAATCGCTGCTGTTTGTTCATTTCCTCTTCCGGGCTCTCTGGTTCCCAGCCTTTGTCCACTCAAACTCCCCTTGAGCATTAAACAATCATGTTTGAACGTTTCTGGGTATGGTGGCCACCTATTCTGTAAGGGCAGGGACCATCGGCACCTTTGAAATCCCAAAAATGGTCGTTCTCTTTTTACACAGAGAATACTCTAAAATGTTGTAAAATTCCTTTTATTGGACTTGAAATGTTATGAAATTCGCTCTATAATCCAACGGGTCTACCCTTATATTGCTATTGCAAGTCGCTTCGTTGTGGTTTCTTTGTATTTCGATTTATATTGAAAACCCCAGATACAAAGGAAAAACCCATAAAATGGACGTTTATCAGATCTCAAATAATATATATTTACATCTAGAAATCCCATCGGGTCTAGCTATATATCGCTATCGCATACTTTCTTTGGCTTCTGATCATTGATTGTGCCAATTGGCCTTATCGGTTATCGACGCATCGCATGGTCGCTGGCCTTATTGGCATCACCCCTTTATATTGCTCTGATGCGATATTGCAATGCGATGTTATCACAATCGCATACCTTATAGTCCTTGGGCCATTTGATAAGCACTCCTTTGTATGTTGGCAATCTGATATTGTGCAATTGCATATCGTTGATCCGATATATATATATATATATAATATATATAATATATATATATATATATATATAATATATATATAATATATATATATATATATATATATTAGTGATGTGATATAGCACGGATAGATCTGGACTGTTGTATCTGCACGCTTGATCGATAGTCCTCGTCTAATCACGTTTGACCGCCATCACAATTTCCATACTGCCGCAGCCGATTGCCTCTGCTTGCCACCACCGATTGCGATATTCCGATTAGATTTGGACCGTTGATCGGCCATATCTGACTATTCCTGTGCATCGCTCTCCAAGCCTCCAATAGCTATGTTTTCCATTGTTTCTTCAAGTTTTTCTCTCCCGGCAGTGTTATCCGCCTTTATTAAAGGTTCATCTTTTGCGATAGTTTTTGATTCTTGAAGACTTGGAGGGTGTTTTGGATCCATATTGGATCACTCACCTCCCAAAGCACACATGCTCTCTTTGTGCATATCTATATATGTCTTTCTTTTTCCCTTCTTTGATCTCTAATCAAATAAGATTAGGAACCAACATCTACATTAAAATCAATGCATCTATGTTATTGAAAAACGAAAATATTCATTAGACGAAAGAGTTTTCCTCTATCCCTATCATTATCTCTCTCCTCTTCCCTCTCTCCCCTCGCCGTCTATAACTATATCTCCCTCCATCTCTTCTTCTTTTTCTCTCTATCTCACTCCCCCAACACACACACACACACACAGGCTCCATATCTATATATATCTCTCTCCCTCCCTCTTCCTTTCCCTCTCTCTGTCTCTCTCTCTTCCCTCCCTCTCTCCTCTCTCCCTCTCCATCTCTCCCTTGTAACTCCCTCTCTCTCTCTCTCTCCACCTTTCTCTCTATGTCTTTATTCTTCCCCCTCTCTTCCCCTCCAACTCTATCTCTATCTCCCTCCTTCTCTCTTTATTAAACTTCATATTCATACCTTATATTATATTAAAATGATTAGTCCTAATATATTAATATACATGAATATTAAATTTATGACATCAATATATATCCTAATACATTAATATATTTATAATATATCAAATTTAATATTAAATTAAAATTAATTAAATCATATCACAAAATACTAAGATACTATTTCACTTATATAGCTAACAAAATTACCTTTTTCAACTTTAAATATTTCACTTACACTAAAATAATATTACACTAAAATAGTAATAAACTGAAGTATCTAAGTAATGATTAAGATTATTATAGAAAAAAATATATTCATTCAAAATGGGTCTTCTCCGACAAAAATAAAACAACATATATATAATGAGTGATACAAAACATCAATATATAATGATATAAATGGTATATCTATCGTGATTTATATGAGTGCATTATGAGTGCTTTGTATATAAATCAATATAAACCAGATCTGTTACTAAGTAACAAAGTCCCTGCCTCGTGTTTTAAGTAGATCTGGAAATCAAATTTAGTGATATAGTGACACGCACCACGACAACGGAAGCAACTATGAAACCAAAACCAAAGGCTTTAGCGCATTAAGCAGCATGGACTAGTATTTAATTAAATCTTTACGCCTTCGGTGTTGTATGTGTCATGTTAGGAAGGCCACTCCAATATATGGGAGCCCGGGGCACGTGGCATAAAAGCAAACATGGAGGCAATTAATTACAAGATCCACATCGGTTCGAAAAATAACCAGAGAAGACCGCGAATGGATCAACTCTTGTATCGAAAGCATGATTCATAGCATCGATTCCTGGCATTAAGTGAATCACAATCAGTCATCGAGTGATCACCTCTTTCTCGACATGTAGTGAATCAAAACCTGTCATTGAGTGATTGAAACCTCTGATCAACTCTTGTATTGAGTACCTCCATCCTGTCATCCACTGAATAAAGACCTAGATATACTAGTGGGAAAGAGTCCTGGCATCTAGTAGCAGGATCAACTAGATTGGCTCTTGGATCGACACTTGGATCGAGTACCATCATCTTGTCATCGAGTGATCACCACCCGGTAATCGTAAGTAAACGATTTAAAATGGTATAGTTCAGTGAATAGAAAATCCATTTAGGAGGCCAGATGAGGAATTGCCATTTGTGCCCCCAAAGTAGCAATTTTTTGAAACAAGAATGTATAATTAAGTTGTTTTCTAGAATCGGTATCCACTCAAAGTATCCCACCCACATCAAGTATCAAAGTGGAGTCTCGAAGCCCATTGTATTATCCCATCCCAGTGGATCAGCCAATTGGATCAGGCGGGTATCCAAGCGGAGTATCACATCTCAATGTATTAGCCAAGTCAATGATCTGAGTAGCCAAACCGATCCATAGAGCCTATCCAAGTATGCCCGTCAGAGACAACAATGTGGGGTACCCCCTTGACCCTCGCTCCTAATCTATTTAGTGATGTGCTCACTAAACATTATAAATAATACAAAGGATGATTGGTTCCTAGACTTGTGGTAGGAAAATGAGTTTAAACGTATTTGCATGGATCACAAGTGTCGCTTGATACACCACAAGTGTCGCTTGTATCAAGCAGTTTCCCTTATTGAAGCGTTTCACTGGGCAAGCTAGCACTGGATTTTATGAACCCTCTTGACCTGCAACTAGTTTTGTTTGGTTCCCTGAGGAACCTATCCATCAGAAGAAGTCACACAAACAACAATTATGGCACACGATAGCTACACATATACAGATACGACAAATACAATAGTAACAACAACAACTAAAATGACAAATATAGCAACAAAGGCAAAAATGGCAGGCATAAATGGTAGCAAAGGCAACTACAACAACAACTACAATGGGTTGATAACAGACAATGAACCATAGCATTGTTATGCACCCAGAGAGAGGCTTATTTGCTCGTTTAGCTACTATTCAGGATCAATCAATAGAGGAAGTGGTGTCTATAATGGAAGTTCAAGGAGCTTTAATGGTTGTGGTTGTAGGAATTATGTCCGCTGCTCTTTTCTTTCTAGCCAATAATAGTATTCACATCAGTTCTACTTGAAGCAAGTGTTTGGATTTTGTAGTGGGGGACATGCATGTAGCAAGTGTGGAGAACAATGCAATTGATTCTCTCTATATCACTGTAACTAAGCTTGATGCTGGTTCTCTAACTGGAAGGAATGTTGCTGGCTTGTATGGCTTGCTTTGTTTGCCTTTTGAATTAATTAAATCCAATGAATTTGGTTGACTGTCACTGGGCCAACATGTATATAGGGTATGATAAGGAGCATAGTATCTCGCAGTTTATAGCCAGTGATCGGAAGGAATGGCTTGGCTCTTTAATGGTGCCCAGAAGACTTGTGATCTAGTGTTGGTAAAATTAGTTGTCAGCGAGATGATCTTAAACAAAATCTAGTTATATAGGTGAGGCTAAAATGAAATAAGTTTTTTTTTTTCTTAAATCCAAAATAAATTATGTGATGCTAAAGAGAATGGAAAAGTGCATGACGATTGTCCCTACAACCCTAGCTTCTGCCTTTTGCATGACGATTATACCTGCAACCCTAGCTTCCACCTTTGCTATTGTCGCTATACCTTATTTTGTTATATCTATACCTCTGCTCCTATAACTCACCACTATAGGTTATCTTGTTTATATCTATACCTCTGCTACTTCAGCTCTGTCCTGGGCAACTTCTGCCTTTGCTGCTGCCGCTATAGGTTTTCTTGTTTATATCTATACCTCTACTTCTGCAGCTCGCTCCTGGGCAACTTCTGCCTTTACTACTTCCGCTATAGGTCCTCTTGTTTATAGGTTCTATAGGTTCTCTTGAGAAAATCCCCCAAATTCTTCTTAGCAAAGTTGTCCAAAGAATTAGAATTCTATAGTCCCTAAAAAGCTTTCATGCAATCACAAAGTGCAGGACTATATGGTGCATCGTGAAGCAGTCAAAGTGTAGTGTAGGACAATATGGTGCATAGTGAAGTAGTTAGAGTGTAGGACTATAGGAAAATAGTGAGAGAGAAATACTTCATTCACATATTCACAGATGGCAGAAACATTACATAGAAGTGTTGTGCATAGATGGCAGAAACACTACATAGATGTGCTGTGCAACCACCATGTGGTGTAGCCAGGGGCATTTTCTGTGGTGGACAGTCATCAGAAGGCGTGCTGCTTATCAAAGATGGGAGATATAATATAATATATACAATCATATTTGCATGCTTCTTATCAGAGATGGGAGATATAATATAATATAAGAAGCATATTTGTGTGCTGCTTATTAGAGATGGGAGATATAATATAATATATATAATCATATTTGCGTGCTGCTTATCAGAGATGGGAGATATAATATAATATATACAAGCATGTTATTTAATGCCCTCTATTAATGCTAACGTTAGTTTAGTAGCATTTACGGCTTTGAAAATATGAACAAACAAATAGATTATGATTTATGCTTTTTGCCTCACCACCTCTGGAAGAGGCCAAATAAGATGGTAAATCCATCCATGTTAAAAAAAATTGATTATAAATCAAGAGTTGGGACTAAGAAACAGGTCAAAACAGGTCAAGTAATTCTAATGGCATTGTTTTCGATTACTATAGTCCCATGCCAAAACGGCAGGGAATAATAAGTACTTAAAATCCTCTTCATGATTTCGGGAAAGGTTTTCTCATCTTCATCATGGAAAATATTTAGTCATTAACATGAACATTATTGATTTCATTGTTGTTTCTCTTGTGGGATGTATTATTTTTGACGATCTTCATTTACGCGAGGAATTTGAGAGTTTCTAGTCTATCCCTCTGGACACTGAGTATGAAGAAGTCTGGAAAATCTTGTGAGTGTGAAGAAGTTTAGTAAATGTGAGTAGAAGTTTAGTAAATTTGAGTAGAATGAACCTAGTTAATTTAAATATCAATTGTAATTATTATATTAATAGATTTTTAGTTTTTTATTTATATGGTTATCTACATTTTTATTTAGGTAAACATTTATTTGTATTAAGTAAATATTTTATTTTATTGGATACTTGTTAACTCCACATTAAGCACAAACGAAATTACACATCACCTTCATACTAGGTTGTAGAATACATCTCTTAATGCAATAATGATTCATATATTTATTAACACTGTTTAAGCTTAAATATTTTTAATTACAAAAGTTCTAAGAACAATTTTAAATTACTTAAATAAATATCTGTATCTTCCATATTCACACTATAAAAGTTCAAATGTTTAAACAAAGTTCTAAACATAAAATGACTCTATAAATAACAAAAATCTAAATCACAATATCCCTTAGCCTTCATATGATATAATGCATTTGAATAATGATTCATGCATTTAATTAATGAACTATTTTCACTTATATGTAAAGTTAATTTAAGGAGTAAATGATTTCATATAAAGTTTGTTTGCAATGTTTTGCCATCATATATTAATTGCATTAATTACAATTAGAATATTGTTTTGCCATCATATATTAATTGCATTAATTACAATTAGAACATTGCTACAAGCCATCTGAGCCTTTGTTATTGAAGTTGGGAATTCCCTTATTTTGTTAACTTATGGGAGAATTATCTTAGATTATATATAAATAATAACTGATTCTCTCAAATTAAAAGAGGATGCTATATTCAAATTACTCTTCATTTTAAATTTGTGAATTATGAGTAGATGGAGAATAGATGGATAATATTATGATAAAGACATTTTGTTCCAACCTAAAATCGTGACAAATTAAATATACTTTTACAATCTTATATATAATGATAAATCAATAATATCTAAAAAGAAATAAATGTTGCATATGAAACATGATTAGACAAACACATTATGAACCTAAAAACATAATAAATTTAATCTACTTTTATAATCTTACATATAACAATTAATCAAAATATCCCTAAAAAGGAATAAACGTTACATATTTAACATCGACCATCATCATAAGGAAAGGGAAGAATGCTTGAAAATAAGATAAGAATGTACTTGATTATACTTATGGTTTTTGCTTTCAAATTTCTATAAAAGAATATTTTGTTTACAAATAGGCCCTATAAATTGCCCAATTCATGTTCCTTTTTAACTTCTCTTTGATGTGGGAGTTTACAAAAAAATTTAAACATAATAGATGTTAATACATAAGTCAAACTTCTCAAGGATTAGGGCACAATGAGGAATGCTAAGGTTTCTCTATTCATTTGCAAGACATGCCAACCTATCGTCATTGAGTGTCAAATTGTTTCCAATGGTCATGGAGGGCATTTCATCCATCATAATCTCTACTTCAAGTGTGTTGGTTTTTGGTATTTGTTGAGAGTATTGTCTAAAGATCCAGAGCCATGTTCTAATTTATATTACTCAACAGCCTATCTTAGGGTGTCACGACATTATTTTGCTTCAGTTAAGGTCCGCGTGGGTGCGAAGATATGTTTTCTTGTTTTTTCTTTAGTTGGGGTCGAAATGGATTTAAAGGACTTTAGATCAGAGTAGTATGACAACAGAAGAGTCACATCCTTCTCAGTTAGGACGAATTTTTCCAGATATGCAAATAGAGAGTGTCATTTTATATGATGAGTTTATCTCATGATGCAGTCACAAATTCACTATGTGGGGCTTTCCCTTTGCAAATTCATGGAGTCAATCCCAAGATTAATCACTCAATGATGAAGATATGCAAGTTTTTTTGTTGGATCTAATAGGAAAATTGGTTTTTTCAATAAATATAGGAGAGTTTTCATGGTTCCCCTTCCAATCTTTGAAGTTATATGATATATCTAAAATCCAAAGGAAATGGATAGTCGTAAATCAGATATGGCAGAGAGAGCAATTAACAATTACAAGCGTTTAAGGGATTAGGTGCTTTTTAGCATTATGCTTTATTTTGGTCTTCCTTGATTGGAATTTTATAAATATCCCCAACCCTTTAGTGAGCATGCCATATTTACAGATTTTAGAACTTACATTAACACAAATTTTGTAATAACTTATTCTAATTTTCTTTTTCAAATAAAAAATTATATATATAGATAGAGATATATATATATATATATATATTATATATATATAATATATATATAATAAAATATATATATATATATATTTTAAGAAGATTCTTTAGCGAAAATCACATAGAGATACCTTTGTTGACGCGTTTCGAACCAACCAGTGTGGTTCATCATCAGGACAATTTGAATGAGTAGATCTTGCTTTGCATATTAAATAGATAGGGCAGAATATCCAATGACCAAATTTCTAGACAAGGTAACGACTAAAATGACAATAGATAGATTTTTTGAGCAGTATCTTCATGCTAGTTCCCACCAGGGATGGAATTTGACGGGCATTTTGCCCGTCATAAGGCTTTTTGCACGTATTTGATGGCTGGAATTTGTCATTCCCCGTTTTGAGTGACGTGCCTG